>JAFMTC010001710.1:71168-81828 GCA_018845635.1 Nicrophorus orbicollis | reverse complement strand
TTACGAAAGTATTTGCTACTCTTGAAGCTAATGATGAAAACTACAAAACTGAGACTAATTAACAGTATTCAAAGTACAAAATCAATTAAGATAATCACTCAAACTAATTACAATCACGTTTGTTTCCAGGTAACAAATTTGTTAGTGTTGCGAAGTGAAAAGTAATCAAGGATTCTAATGAAAAAGTGAGTATTCAGTTAAGAAACTAGTGAATGAAATTGAGGAATTGTTGCTGTTGCCGTGATGTTATTTACGAAAGTATTTGCTACTCTTGAAGCTAATGATGAAAACTACAAAACTGAGCTCAAAACAACAACAAATTATCAACTTTCAAATTCATAAATTCTAAAAATTTATTCTGTATATATAATTTCGATTGTTTCTTATTGCAGATTTCCAAATTGTTTATAAAGGCAAACTATTTTGTACCAATTAATCAAGAAAAAGGAAAATCAAAAGTAAGTAGTTAAGAAATTCGAAATTTAAAAAAAAAGTAACCCATTTGACATGATGATTTTCTTTATATTGAGTATTTGCTATCCGATGTGACCTGAAGACAATTACGAAAATTCTGAAATCCCAAAACCAATTTCAATACTCTAAATTGAATCAAAGAGAAAACAATTTTAATAATAACAATTCTTTTCATTTTCAGCTCGAGCTACCCAAAATTTCAGGCAAGAAAAGATAATGGTAAGATTTAATTACAAATAATCGTTCTGTCCACATATAGGAATTGTATATGAAACAATAAAGTTATTAATTGAAATAGTAATTGTTGATTGTTTTTATTGTGTAGGCAACCCGTTTGACAGTCGTGTATATTGAGTTGCCTTTTAAAATTATTCAAAAGATTAATGGAATTAAAGTCTTAAAATATAATAGAAATGTGCAGAAGGCTCTCAAATCTCTTAATAATAGATTGTGTGTAGATGATGGATGCATTATTTGAAAAGGTGTTCAAATAAAATGCGAACACAAATGTAGAAATGTACATAAATATAATTTATTGTAATCCTTAAGACTGAAACAAATAAAAAGAAAAGTCCCTGGAAAAGTGTAAAGCGATTAATGAGATCAATACCGTAAAGGGGCGGGACGGATCTTTTTTTGTGGGCGTGGAAAGTGGGAGTGAACTAAGGGGAGGGGGGCGTGGCTTATACTTACAACCGTGTTTCTCAACAACCTTTACAATACCAGCGCTCTTATTTGACGGTAGGCAGTCGTTTCTCGAGAACAGAGAGAGAGAGCGCGTTCTATTATATTATTTTGTATTGTGGCGACCTGTGAGAATCGGGAAAGTCAGAAACAAACAAAACAAAACAGAAAAATAGAATTAGTCAGTTTCGTGGCACACGGGAGAGGATTGCCTGCAAACATCATGTACATACAGTATGAATGAGACAAAATGATGGTGAAAAAAAACGATTCGCATCTTCCGTTCAAGACGAAACATTAACAAAGTGAAAGATGTTAACATGAAAAAATAAACGCTGATGAATTGTGATTGAATCTAAATAAAGTATAAGTGAATATAGAGTAATTTTAAACCAAACAAAAAACACCACCTAAATCGAAACACAATGAAAACATGCTTTAAAATGTGATTCAAATCCAATTCTGTAATTCTCATCCTTTGACTTCTTGTTCTTCAAAAAGTAATGGAATGTTAAATCGTTATATTCAACGACCCCCTCTCTACACTAAGTGCAAAAAACAACGCAAACTTTGTATATATATTTAGAGTCTTAAGCATGTGAGAGAACGAACAACCTGAGCTAAACAGTAAGTAAAGAGGATTATTCAAAAGTACTTAATAGTTCTATACATACCTATCAACTTATTCTTTCCTACACTATCGTGACATATATATATATAAACAACAAAAACAAGAAAACTTCCCTCTTCTCACTCTCTGCTGCCCTACGAAATTGCCTCAATGCAGAGTTTCTAAAACCTTTCTCTGACTATATTCCTGCCTGTCTGTCCTGTCTCCCCCACAAAAGCTATTCCATAGACTTACAACAAACAAAAAAAGAGAGAGAGAAATTAATCTATATCCTGGACAATCGATAATTGAGACAAAGAAAACTAAATCAAATTAAGAAAATAAAGTAAATAAAGATTAAACAAATACTATATATATATAATACACTGCGAGTGTCTCTTTAAAACTTCTTTAATTCATAAAAAAAGGAGACCGAAAAAAACGTGTTTCTTTCTGGTCACATACAAATTAAATAATGTTCACCTAATATCTAAACACATATATGTGGACTATATTATTTATATATAAATATACTATGTTATATTGAATCGTTAAAATGAACAAAAAGGGAAAAAAAAAACGTGCGGAGGGCGGCCTGCCGTGAAGTTTCATTCATCATCATCAACTTCCTAATTTATTTACTTTCATCGAAGCTATTAAATAGCTGATGTGTTGTTCGTCATTCGGCGAATAACAAAACAAAAAGAGAAATAAATTAGAAACGAAATAAACGAAACAAATAATAATTGAAACCACTTTTACAAAGTAATAATCAAACCTTAATTAAATATATATATATATAGATCTAAATAAAATAATAGCAATTATAAAGTGCGTCCTAAACCTGGCTGACCTAAGGAGAGTAAAAAGAAAGAAACCCCCAAAATTATGGACATCCTCTCTCTCTCTTCTCCATGTCTGAAATTGCAACTGTTGCATTTTCTAAATCGAATTGTTAAAGTTAGAGAAAAAAAAAACGTTTCAATTTTTTGCTCGTCTCCCTGCTGCATTATAAATATTATTATAAATAATAAACATTAGCTATCCTATCCTACGCCAACTCTTTTCCATCGATTGCATCGATACTATTTTATAGTTTTAATTTGTTACTACTAACTGTTGCTGTTTTTTTTGTTGGTTTTTCGTTTTCCTTACGGTCATTTTTTCTGTTCTGCTTTTGGATTCTCATTGTTCTTTTCTTGTTTTTCTTTTGCGAGTGTGTGTGTGTGTGTGTTTCGTTTCTAGGCCAAGATATGAGAGACTGCTGTCTGCGATGTAACCGAAGCACTTACATGTTTCTGTTCAGAAGCGCCGCATGCCGCTTGGGCCATTCATGTTACCACCATTTTGGTTCCCATATCCGCCATAACCACCTCCACCCTGGTTATTACCTAACAACAACAAGAAACTTAAATAAAAATAAAAGTAAACGAGAGGACGGACGCGGTCGACGCGCGCGATTTGTGCTTATTTTGACCTTGCAAATGCAAATAGTGCCTAACTCTGATACTTATATGTTATATGTCTGTGATGTGATTGTCTATGAGGCTAACTAACTAATCTATCAATCTTGTTCGCTTTTATGTATCGTTTTCCTTTCAATTTGGATAGGTAATGTAATAAGAGAAATAATCTTAATGACATTTGATGTAATACTTATATTTAAACTAGAAGGTATATATCTTATAATTGACTTAAAATATCAGTTCTTAAATAATTGGGTGTGTTACGTTAAAACCTTGTTGTCTGAAATAACATAAAAGAAATACGTTTAAGTTAAGCTGATCATTACATAATACATGGTGGATGTACCGGGCCGGCGCGATCTCGAGAAATCTCAATCTTATTCAATCAATCAATCAAGTTATCATCATTCTTTGTGCGAGTCTCTCGAAACGCGGCACCGGCGGTTGGTTGCGTGATGAAAATTGCTACTTACTGTATGGTGCCGGTCTGTTCTGTTGGTAGTTATTCCTCATGGCTCCGCCTCCGCTGCCGCCGCCCCCGCTGTAGTTCTGTTGATATCCGCCGCCGAAGTTGTTGTTGGGCGTGGGTCCGTTGTTCCATCCGTTGTTGCCGCCGCCGTTGTTGTTGTGGTGGTAGTTCTGTGGGGGTCCCTGGTTGTTGTTGCCCCAATTGTTACCGCCGTGATTGTTCCAATTGCCGGGGCCGTTGTTCCAACCACCACCACCACCGTTACCACCGCCGTTATTGTAACCTTGGTTGCCTCCGCCGCCACCGCCTCCCATGTTGTTCCAATCGCCGCCGGGGCCTCCCCTGTTTCCGCCCCAGTTACCACCGCCACCGCCGCCGCCGAAAGCGCGAGGGCCCATTCTGGGACCGCCGCTCGGGCCTCCGCCCAGATTCGGCGGCATCATCGGAGATTTGTTCAGCTCGGACTTCTTCAGAGCTTTCTTCACGTCCACGCGCTTACCGTTGATCTTGTGCGCCCTCTCCACTACAACGACAAAACACGAATATTAAGCTACAACAAACAGCAATTTCAAATTGTACGCACAGCAAATTTTGTCGACCGAATCGTAATCCTCGAATTCCACGAACGCGAATCCCCTCTTCTTGCCGGTCTCCTTATCCGTCACGATGTTGCACACCAAGATGTTGCCGTAAGACTTGAACGAGTCCCTCAGTTGCTCCTCCTCCACGTCGTCGCGAAGACCGCCCACGAAGAGCTTCTTGACCGAAGCGCCCGCCTCCGGGCGACCGATCTCCTGTCTGGGCACCGCCCTCTTCGGCTCCACGATCCTTCCGTCAACGCGGTGCGGCCTTGCGTTTTGCGCGGCGTCCACCATGCTCGCCCTCTCGTATGTGATGAAGCCGAAACCGCGCGACCGCTTCGTCTTCGGGTCCTTCATGACGACGACGTCCACGATCTCTCCCCACTGTTCGAAGTGCTCCTTCAGGGATTCGTCCGTCGTCCGGTAGTCCAAGCCGCCGATGAAGAGTTTTCGGAGGTGCTCAGGCTCTTGCTTTCCTTCATGTTGCTGTACATGTATGCAACGAAAGAAACATATTATGAATTATTACAATTAAAATCGAGGCAGCAGCAGCAGCAATTCAAGAACGCCTTGAAACGTTCCCGTACATTTACACACAGGTGCAGCAAGGACTCTAGAAACATCTTATTGAATACCATTAACAGAGAAAATAATCTAAAAGGAAACTTGTAACACAATCAACTCTATTAAATCACAATCAATTTTTCATTAAATATATGTCGAAACTCACAAATTTTTGTTGGCACTCGTATATAACCAATAAACAATACTATTATTAAACCTCTCGAAAACCTACAAAAAGTCACTGTGTAATACAAAAAAAGGCCATATTTTTAGACGAAATTCCTTTATGCCACATTCTAATTATAACCGAGGCAAGTTACAAGCTAAACTTCAAGTGCATAATATGAACACTTCCTCACTAATTTTTTTGGCGCCAAAACAAACAATTTACAATAACACGAGTGGAAAACCATTGCAAAACGCATTAAACAAATAGAATTTTATACGCTGATAATAATACAGCAAATGAACCATGAAAAATTCGATCAAGGTTGTCGGAGTGGCCTTAAAACAATCAGGTTTTTGTGAAAATGAAAGACGATGCATGCTCAACTCTTTCAATTGATTTTGCAAATGCAACTCATTACTTACATAATAATAATATATTAATAAACATTATGATAACTGATAAAATGTGCATTTCATATTTGATTCAGTAAACAAGTTATGGAATAGTTCAGAAAAAAACCAATTGGATTTAATCATCTACTTCAAAAAGCTTTCCCTGTACACATACAAGGCCAAAAAGGAACCGAATCAGTCTAGTGATTTTCGTTAAGTTCAGAAAATGCCTCTGCGAAACATTGTGATAACCAACAAAATGTTCATTGCAACTTTTCAATTTTTACACAGCAAACGAGTTGTGGAAGAATTCACATATGTACTAATTGGATTCAATAAAAAGACTTCATTTTTGTATTACTTTGAAACAATGAATTTTCTCAGCTAAGTAGAAGCCTATATAAATCAGACTGATTAATCAATTGATTTTCATCGGAGCTCAGAAAATGCCTTGCGATTCAACAACTTGACTATGAATGAAAAGGATTGCATTATTTTTGTAAGGATTTTGGATGCAACGGTTCGTCCTGGGGGAGAGTTAAAAATACTGTTGGAACTAAAGAAGCAGGGGTTGCATTGAGAGCGTCCCCCAAAACAAAGCATTCTCAGATATCCCCCTATGCTTTCGTGTAATGAGCAGGTACAGTAGGTACCATAAATTTCGATGCAACGCAGCGGATTAACGATCGCAGGGGGCGGCTGCCGCGGAAAACAAATGCACATACACATGCATATTGGCGAGATTATTAACGCCGTCGCTTTCTCGCTCCATCATCGACCGATGCATTCGCATTGTCCGGAGAGAGACGGTCGTACAGAGCGGCAAACGACGTCGTTCTACGCATAAACAGAACGTTTAATAATAATAATGATAAACAAGAGACGATGATGGCGGTAAACGCCGGATAAAAGATGGATCGAAACGAGCGGCGAAACTGTTTTTCGCATCGAAAACAAATTGTAACGCTAATGTTGGCGTCAGCAATCCGTGTTCTTGTTTATAGCCATCCAAGGAAGTACCATTGGACGCACGTAATGAGAATTGAGGGAAGGAAGGAAGGATTGTGACGATTACGACAATGATTACTGATTAATGCATTGCATT
The DNA here is from genome assembly GCA_018845635.1 of Nicrophorus orbicollis. NCBI lineage: Eukaryota > Metazoa > Arthropoda > Insecta > Coleoptera > Silphidae > Nicrophorus > Nicrophorus orbicollis. The sequence continues at coordinate 75,314 of JAFMTC010001710.1, read as the reverse complement.
GCGGTGATGGTGGTGACCGGTGGCGGTTTTTCTCACCGTATTCGTCGGATTCTCTTCTTTGGTGTCCATGGCGTTGCGCTGGAGCCTCCTAGTCAATCGTTTCGAACTGAACAACAACCCACTGACTCTTTCTCTTGTACCTGGCAGACGCACTCCTCTCTTTTTTGGGGTAACGCACACGATAAACAAACGTCGATGGATTCACCTACACAAAAACAATCGCAATACGAGATTTTTAAACCGTGATGCCAACCGCGACGAGAGAGTGCACTTTCTAATTGGAACGGGTGGAACGGAGATGGCGAGTGACGCTTCCGCCGACTGACGCTGATGGCGCGATCAATAGGACGTTGGCGCAGGACAGGAAGTCGACCCCGTTGCCAACCGACACCAGCACCATCTATGAATGCTGGACCCTGCACTTCTACCAAAAATTAACCGGAGCTTTACTTTCGTAAGTTAGCTACTTTGACTGTTAAGAAAAGAACAAACAGTTCACTAACTACCAAAATTAGCCAAAACATACTTTAAAAATATCATCGACAGCTCCATCTATGCTAAAAACCATGAAGTAAAATAAACTATAACATGTAGGCAACCACCACCACTTCTAACAAATTTGTAACCAAAGATTAAACTAACCCTAACACAACTGTTAACTAACTAATGATGAAAGCATAATCAAACGAAATAACAATTAAACAACTTTCAAGCGCTGCAAATGTCAATAGCTTAGTAACGAACCGAGCGGTTCGTTTCCGAGCTATATTGTAATTTTTCAGGTCATCTCTTGACAGCACCCAGAAGCTTATAGTTCAGCACTTTCTGCGCTGTTCCTATTCCCACTTCTTAATTAGACGATAATTGTAATACAAATTAGGCTCATAATCAGATGTTCTATTGGTATTTTCAATTGGAAGTCGTTTTATTAAGATATTTACGATAATTAAATATCTTCGGTTGGTTTTGTTTCCGCGTTGCCAACCGACACCAGCACCATCTATGAATTGGACCCTGCACTTGTACCAAAAATTAACCGGAGCTTTACTTTCGAAAGTTAGCTACTTTGACTGTTAAGAAAAGAACAAACAGTGACTACCAAACTACCAAAATTAGCTAAAACATACTTTAAAAATATCATCGACAGCTCCATCTATGATAATAACCATGAAGTTAAACAAACTATAACATATAGGCAACCACCACTACTTCTAACAAATTTGTAACCAAAGATTAAACTAACCCTAACACAACTGTTAACTAACTAATAATGAAAGCATAATCAAACGAAATAACAATTAAACAACTTTCAAGCGCTGCAACCTCAATTGCAAATGTCAATAGCTAAGTAACGAACCGAATGGTTCGTTTCCGAGCTATATTGTAATTTTTCAGGTCATCTCTCGACAGCACCCAGAAGCTTATAGTTCAGCACTTTCTGCGCTGTTCCTATTCCCACTTCTTAATTAGACGATAATTGTAATACAAATTAGACTCATAATCAGATGTTCTATTGGTATTTTCAATTGGAAGTCGTTTTATTAAGATATTTACGATAATTAAATATCTTCGTATTCCGAAAAGTTGATGTGGTTGCATACATATTCATTTATTTATAAATTTGGTCTTGTTGTTGTAGAGAAAATTTAATAATAGAATTATTATTAACAATATATAGTTTACGAATATAATCGGTTAAATGGTTTGCTTAATTTAAGCGATTATAAGGAAAATCGTAATGAGTGATGAGTTAATTTGGTTGCCTGACTTTTGCATTGTTTATAAACAAGGAGTCGTTGAGTAGCGAATTATTATAAAATTTGTAATTAATAGGAATTTTGTTATGGATAAGTACGACGTGATAGGTTTGTTGGGTGAAGGGTCTTTCGGGCGAGTGTACAAGGCGAAGCAGCATTCCGATGGGACTTTTGTTGCATTGAAAGTGATCAGCAAGGTTTTCCTCGTTTCTTACAATTTCTTCTCTTTTTACAATTGATCTGCTTGCAGAGAGGAAGATCTGCGAAGGAACTGAAAGGGTTGAGGAAGGAGTGCGAGATCCAGAGGTATTTACACCATCCGAACATCATACAGATGCTGGACAGCTTCGAGACGGAGAATGAGATTGTTGTGATCACTGAATTTGCACAGAGGGAATTGAATTACATATTAGGGAAGGAGGGTTACTTGTGTGAGGAGAGGGTGCAGGCCATAGTCTGGGATCTAATTTCCGCCCTGTATTATTTGCATTCGCACAGAGTTTTGCATAGGTGAATTTTAATTTTACTTGAAGTTGATTAAGGTTTCTGTTGGTTTTGTTGTAGAGATTTGAAGCCGCAGAATATTTTGTTGGATGGTAACAGTGTGGCGAAGCTGTGCGATTTTGGGTTTGCCAGGAATATGAGCACCGGGACACACGTTTTGACTTCGATCAAAGGTGAGATTTGTCTCTTTCTGCGTCGTTTCTTTTTGAAATTGTCGTTTGTTAGGTACTCCTTTGTATATGGCGCCTGAGCTTATAGAGGAGCAGCCTTACGATCACAACGCGGATTTGTGGTCTTTGGGGTGCATAATATATGAGCTTCTGGTGGGGGCTCCGCCCTTCTGCACCTCCTCCATCCTCAATTTGATCCGACTGATACGGCACGAACAGATTAAGTGGCCCACCTGGATTTCCGAGAATTGCATCTCGTTTCTGAAGGGGCTCCTGCAGAAGAATCCGGAGAAGAGGCTCACCTGGCCCGAAATATTGAATCATCCCTTCGTCAAAGGACACATACTGATTACGGAAGATACGCCGAAGATGCCGCTCACGAGGACGCTTTCGGAGAACACGTTGCAACGCAAAGAGCAGCAGAGGAATGAGTTAAAGTCGGGAAGCAAGAAACCCGAGGCTAACAACAGTAGGACTTCGCAGAACTCGAGGACGTCGACTGTTAAATCGGAGGAGACTGCTGTGACGGAGAAGATGAAATCTCTGGAGCTGCAGTCGAAGGCGAGGTGCGACATCAAGTTGGATTTCCACGAGGACAGTCAGCCGATTGAAAGCGAGGAATGGGTCGTCTTCCTGCAGAAGACAATAGAGGAAATCATGAACAAGGAGGTGGGCTGTTTGCTTCAATCGGGAAGCACCAACATCCTGGTGAACCCGCTGAGGAACGTGAACGCAAGTCCCAGAGTATTGGCCTTCGTTGCGAATCTGTTTGCGTTACCTCTGATCGTGGACATCGATGTAGATCAGCTGGAGCAGATCAAGAAGGTCTACTTGGAGGTGAAACTCGTCCCGAATCTGGTCTACTCCACGAAACTGTTGACGACGAGGCACAGCTCCTCCAGCCGAAGCTCCTCGTTGAGCACGAGGAAATCACCCGAAGATTTAACAGACGAAGACCTTCACACTCTGGAGCAGATATTCCTGCTGATCTGCCACCTCGTCTATCTGGACAACCAATTTCTAGTGCAGTTTAGCGATTCTTTAGCCGTCCTCAACGTTTCCACTCTTTTCCAACAGTTTCTCTCATTGGGTACGTTAAACTATCCCATCTACTCATTCGATACATTCGTTACCTTTTTTTGTAGTGAAAAGGAAACTGAAGCTCGTGACAGATCTCATCTCAGTACTGACGCAGGTGCTTCGGAAGAGCCCCGAGAACCACGAGGTCGTCTCCAGAGTTGTAATGGACCTGGACTTTGTCTCCCTACTGAGAAACAACGACTCACTCCTTCGAGAGCGCACGTGCTACCTGCTGCTGTTCCTCAGCAAAAGCTGCATGAAGATCGTCAAAGGCTTTTGGACAGTTTCCTGCAGAGAAACATTGGAAGCTTTAATGTACGATTCCATCGAGAACGTACGAAACGTAAGTTTCTATTTCGTTATTATCTAATTGCAATGCAAAGCCTTTTATATGTTCATGTTGCCGTAGGCTGCTGAATTGGCAGTAGAAGAATTGAAAGACTGTGATTTCTACAAGAGTTCCGACAACACCGAAAAGGATTGATGGAACGAACTATTTATTTATTATTATACATTTTATTGTGAAACATTCGTTCAGAACAGCTAGACAGACGCTTATAGTTATTATCTATTTATATATATAAAAAAAATAAAAGCAGTGTCTTCACATTTTAGCGATTTTCTCGAAAACTATA
>JAFMTC010001710.1:51168-66882 GCA_018845635.1 Nicrophorus orbicollis | reverse complement strand
TGAAACTAGGATAGTTGGGGAATGTAATGCATATCAAGGTATTGCTGTGTCTAGAGCCGTTTGGCTACAATTCGCTGTCAAAGAAAAATTATCGTGGGAAAAAGCAGTGTCTTCACATTTTAGCGATTTTCTCGAAAACTATAATAGATAGAATTGATCCAAGAGATGCATATGAAACTAGGATAGTTGGGGAATGTAATGCATATCAAGTTATTGTTGTGTCTAGAGCCGTTTGACTGCAATGCGCTGTTAAATTTGAAGAAATAAATATGTAAATTATATAATATATTTGAAATTAATATGTTTATTGTATGTATGTACGTTAATCTAGCGCTAAAACTATAAAGACATGCACGTTGTTAATCACTTAAACAGCACCGAATCAACAGTTGATCGCGTCTGCGAAATGCGTGCTCTTGATGGTGCAGATCTTCCCCTTCAAGCATTTCTCGTCGCACTTGTCCGCCGCGGCGCTCTTCCTCACCTCGAACTGATAGTACATTCGCTGCAGCGTGCTGTTTCCTTCCATGGCCTGCACCAGTTCCCCGAGTTCGTCCAGCTTCATGGAGCGCAACCCGTAGATCTCCTTGAAGCTGTACAGTTTCTTCCAGTCGGGTTTCTTCTGCGGCGCAAGATTCGCCTCCGCCATGCTGTAATACCACTGATCGTAATCGGAGACTTCCTGCAAGCAACAAATACATTGATTGGACGGATTGCATTGAAGTCACGGAATACGTACGTTCGTGTCTTGGTCGACGTGGTAGAGCCTGTAGTTGGGATTGAAGCCGACGAAGGTGGTCAAGCTTCCTCCGTTGAAGGCCACGTTCACGACGCGCGACGTGTTCTTGGAGGAGTAGTGAAGACGGAACTCGTCGAGATGCGTGTGCCCGTTGAATTGACCCGTAATCGTGTCCGCGAATCTGTCCACGATCTTGTTGTACACCTCGTTCCAGTTGGCCAGGCACAATTTGTCGCCGGGCGGGACGTGCGAGATGATGTGGACGGATTCCTTGCTTTTCTCCGCTTCGGCCAGAGTGTCGATCAGCCACTTCAGCTGTCCGAAGGGATCGACGTCGTCGTACAACAACCAACTAGCAACAAGAGTAGAATCAGTGAGCTGGAAATGAAGAGGAGTCGATTGATTACAGATTCTCGGTGAAGCAGACGTTGCTGTTGAGCGCGATCAGACGCAGGCCCTTCTTGATGAGCGTAGTGTAGTAACCGCCCTTCTTGATCGTCTTCATCGTGTCTTTGGGCAACCATGTTCTCCACTCGTCGGCGACGAAATCGAAAAGCCCCTGCGAACTTATCGACTTGTCCTCGGAGTTTATCCAGCTGCAAAAGAGAGACAAGTTACAACTCTAGTATTAAATCTGCGAAGTGTTCTCACAAATTCGTGGGATGCGCCTCGTGGTTTCCGAGAACCGGGTACACGGTCTTATTGCCGAAAGTCTCCCGCAGCATCCCGAAGATCTCCTTCATCGTTCTCTCATTGCCCTCCATCGTGGTGTCCCAAGAGCGATGAGCGATTATGTCTCCGGTGAAGTAAACGAAATCGGCGTCGGTCTGCAACAGATTGAACGATAAATCGATTCACTCACTCCTTCGACTCAAGATAACGTACGTGCGTGGTGTTGATGTGCACGAGGGCGTCTTCGACGGACCTTCTGGGAATGTCGCAAACTCTGTAATCGCCCCAGAAACCGGCGGCATCCTCCGGCTTCTTCGGAGCACCGCTGTCCTTCTGGCAACAGAGTAGCTTGTCGCAGCGAGCGTTGCTGCCGTTCTGGTAATCGGGATCGTAGTGGAAGTCGGTCAGATGCAGCACCTTCATCGTGGCGTTCACGTCCTTGACTCCATCCTCAAAGAAGTCCTCCGGTGTTGGCCTCGGCGGCAACGGCAGATTCCAATCGACTCTCTTCGGATCGCTGCAGCCCAGATGCTGCAAGTAGATGGAGCACACCCTTTCCTCCGTCAAATTCTTCCTGTTGTCGATGATGCTCAGGATGACCGGCTGCAAATTGAACGCGTAATGTTGCTTGCGCTGCTACTTCTTTCGAGTATCTTGCAAACTTACGGTGACGATGTTCGAGAAGGATTTGCAGATGTCCTTATCCCAATTGTTGAAGAGGATGCACAGATTGATGGCGTGCCGAGCAAAGTCCTCCTCCTGCAGCCCGTACCGACGGATCTGTATCATCTCGCCGACGACGATGCGGCACGTCTTGCACACCTCCACGTTCTTGGACCTGACATTCTCAATCTCCTGCAGCTTGACGATGTTCTCCTGCAGCTCCAGCGTCTTCCTGCCGTTCTTCAGCAGCCTCCGGACACCGACATCAATGGATTGCACCAGCGCTACGAAAATCAATATCGATTAACAATTGCAAACCAAAACCACTTGAGAAATCTCCATCTACCAGTCGTCAGGGGCTTTGCATTATCAATCAGTGTAATTGATTAAAAAGGTCTCGAAACAGGTAGAAACCCAAAGCTCCAACAATGAAACAAGTTACAAAAAGGTCCATGATAATAGAACCACAGGTAAGAGATTATAAGATGCCACGGTAATCAAATGCACCCCAAATCTAAGCAAGATTTAGTCTGAATGAGAATGAGATTTGAAAATTGACGAAACTTTCGAAATTAAGCAAGATTTACGAAACGAAACTTGTGTAAGTTCGACGAATGAATTTACTTAGTAATCTATTAATAATGTAGAATAAAATAAATGTGTTTACTCATTGCGAAATGCAGTGTTGTTCATAGTCTATTATAGTTTGAAAATGCGATAGAAATAATTACAAAAGATAAGTCGAATTCCATATTTTTGCGCTTCGAACGCGAAACGCAGCTTTTTAGATATATAAACGTTCAAATATTTTTAAAATAACTATGGAAGAAACGCTTCTATTTTATAATAATTCAAAATAATAACATTTATAATTTATTGTTGAGTTGCACAACAATGTGCAGTAGTTATATCAAGCGCGTCGATAACATTGAAGATTCGATAACCTAGGAAGGTTAATGTTTATACTAAACACGTAATGCAAAAAAAGGAAGGAACAGTGAAAATGCAAATTACTTTATTCGAAACGCGAACAACAGTAAACCCGTTCTCAGCTTGTAACAACAACAAAAAATGCATTGATTTTGTGCGAAGCCGGATTGTGATATAATCGTATGTATTTAGGTACGAATTACAAGCAATTTTCTTAACTTTTGTTTGCGAATACCCTAAATCCGTCCCTGATTGTATAAGTTTATATAAAGATATCTTGTAATTCTACGAGAATACTTCCTGAATAACCATGACAATTACGCTGTTCGCAATTGTTGTTACGGTAACAACAATAATAGTAACAATTGTTTTTTGTATCTCTCACCTTCATCGCATCTGGCCACGGAAGCGCAGCTCAGAGCGGCGACCACGGCAAGATTGATCACCCAACACGACACCATAGCAACGGCGTTGAACAGTTGAATGCTCGATACGATGCAAAGTCGTTTCCAGAGCCGTCTCGATTATAACACACACATACACACAAACACCCCCACCACAGCAACCAAGCGTCGTGGCGAGGATTTGTGAAGAACGCGAGGTGGGAGGATGGAAGGAATGGACGAAATAGTAAAGACGATATACGAAAACATAATTATATATTATATATTAATATTATATATTAGTTTATTCAACGCATTCAGCCATGTCGACGTCGTCCAGCACCAGATCTTCGAGCATCTCCTCGAGCGTGACGTGCGGAATGCTGGGGTCGTGCAGTGGCAGGTCCTGTGGCAGGTGCTGCTTGCGCGCGTCCTTGAAGATGTTGACGTTCTGCCTCATGGCCGGATCCTCCTCCAGGTCGTCCAAGAACTCGTTGTAATCGTGAGCGTCCATCTCGAAAGCGGTCTGCTCTTCGGCCAAATGCTTCAACTTCCACATCCTCTGCTTACGGACGGAAGCGCGCTCCGGGTAGTGCTTCTTCACCAGCACGACGTCCGGCACTTGATCCCTGGACAACTTTTCGAAGTTGTCGTCGTTCACGTTGCTGTCTTCCAAATTGTACCTGCAACACAATAAAACACATGCGTTAACGTCGAGAATAAAATGAGAATCTCTCTCACTCACCCCAAAACAGAGTCTCCGGGCTTCAAGAGATGTCCGATGTGGGTGCGCGCGTGAGTCTGGTTATCGTTGATCCCCAATTCGGAGGCTTTGATCACCCAAATGTCGCACAAGACGTGCTTCGTGGAGATCGCCCCTTGTCCGGGGAAGAACTTTCTGTCCTTGTTCATGATCACCTCCACGTCCATCACGATGTACTCGACCAGCTGCTTCGGATTGCAGATCGTCTTGAACGGTTGCCTCCAGTACAAAGAGCTGCTCACTTCAGCGACTAGAACGAAAACATATAAATGAAATTGTTGTCACACATTCAATTCAATGAACTCACTTTGCGCCGAGCACGGATCGATCAGATGTATGGAATTGGAGACCCTCGAGACGAGACAGATCGACGAGATCCCGCCCAGCTGATTGGTCAACTTCTTCGGCAACACGACCACGCTGTCCTTGGAGATGGGCACGATCTCCACCGAGTACGAGAACTTGTAATTGTAGCTGTTGCTGTGAATGTCGTGCGAAATCAGCTTCTTGGAATGCTGGGATCTGCACGGCAGAACTGCCGCCAGAAAATCGACCATCTTCCTGGCGTGCGACTCGGACACGTAGAAGAAATCCAAACCCTCTGCAAAACAATAACACAGACACAGATATAAAACACAGAAGCAATTGCGCTCATCTCAATTTACCATGAATCGGCTTGATTCCCAGCGTGTTCTCGTGCGCTCTGTGCTTCAAAATCAACTGCTCCAAATAATAAAATGTTTTCTTGTTCTCTGCCTTCTGCCGGACCTGCACGCTGGCCCTCCAATAGTTCTGGGCTTCAGATTTGTGGCAATCGTCGCACATCTGATGATTAACTGTGTACTCCACTATGAACACCTGTTGGAGCACTGCCCCTCCGAGGACCTCTGCGTGCACTGTCAATTTTACCTTTACAAAACATCACCATTATCCATCATCGTTTTTCATTGCAAACAATAGCTCACCTTTATACGTTTCGAGTGAGGCTCTGTCCACACGAATGAAGCATCGATCAACTTCACCTGATTCAAACCCTTCAGTTTCTTCAAGCACAGAGCGAGCAGTTCTCTGGACTCCAAGGCGCACTGCACCCATTCCGTGGGTGGCTGCAAATACCTTTCGCATCCTCTGCAGAAGTACAGTGTGGCCTGCTTGGGAATGTCCTCTGTGATGTCCACCTTTGACCTGAGGCAGCCCACGCACATATTCGCAGGGTTCGGGACAATCGGAGTCCCGCATTCGCAGCACAATCTAAAAACGAAAACATTGAAAACTCACGCAATCAAATCTCATGCTTGTTATCCCAGCATTTCTTACATCCGTTTGGTCTGACAGTCCATCCTTTCGCCCTGCATGTACTCCATTGTGCAACAGTAGTAAAACAAATCAAAATAATATATAAACAGCAACGAAAAATCAACTAAATTCAAGGAGCAACCAAGCACATGCTCCCAACTCGATGTAACCAAACTTTTTTGACAACTGTCTTGTTGACAACTTGCAACTTCTTGGACCGATCGACCGCAGATGTCACCACCATCGATAATTTTCAAATTTAAAACCCATTCGCAGCCTCCACAGACAAAACGCACTACTACTTTACAATCACAGACAGAATCCAAAACTGATTCATTCATTAATTCGGCTAATTATTACCTTTAAGTTAATTACAGGACCAAAATAGTCTGCTCACCCTTAGCCTGTTGTCATGGAGATGTTAAATTTACTGTAGTAACTGTGAATAAACAAAGTCTTAACCTATCTCTGTGCAATAAAATTTATTGACGATGGACGATCGTTGGTTCGAGTGCATTAAGGGTGCCACGAAATCTGCATTGGTGCAAGGAAACGTGAAGAAGGTGCACTACCAGTTCGAGAATGGCAGGGAGATGGTGGAGGAGTACAACCAGGATACGAATGTGCTGAGTCGCAGGGCATGGAAGATCAACAACGAGATGGGTGGTGAGGGGGACTGGGACATCGAGATTGGAGATCCAATGCCTGCTGGATTGAAGTCTTCCAATGATTTCATCTCGGAGAACGCGAATTCTGTAAGATTAGTATTTTCAATAGGAAAGAAGACTGTTATTATCGATCAAGTTCATTTGAAGCCTTTCATAACGAGGAGAGTGACAAAGAGGAATTTGGAGTGGAGGATTAGAAATCTGCCGTATCCTGTCGATATCTATTCGGTGACAGCAGATGCGGAGGGAAGGTGCATCACAGTGAGAACTTCCAATAAAAAGTACTTCAAGAAGATTGATGTGCCCGAGTTGAGGAGGTGCAAGGTGCTGCCTGAGCAAGATAAGATTACGTTCACACATAAATTCAATACTCTGATTATAACTGTGAGTATTGCAGTATTTGATGGGATGGGCGGTTTTATTTTGTTATTAATTTTATTTGCAGTATGCTAAACCGTCGGAATTGGTGGAAATGGATAAGGCCGTTTACGAGATGGTCAAAGAGGTGCAGCCGCAGAGGATGGTCGGTGGGACGGACGTGAACGAATGTAAGCCAAGTTAAAAATAAAATAGATTTATTTAAAATACTCTCTCTCTCTCTCGTGTTTTTGAGAGAAAAATACGTAGTAGTAACAAATTGTTGTTGATTATTGAGCGACGGCCGCGTTTGCAGCTATGCTGGGGCTGTAGATGACCTCTCCTAAACTGTCCAGCAGCTCCTTCCTGTAATCATCGAAATCGCCTTCCACCTCGTTTATAGTCTGATCCTCTATGACGTACAGCGTGCACTCGGTGTCCCTGATCAACCGTTCGTCGTGAGAAACGATGATGACACCTCCTTGGTACTCGTTGATGGCGTCCGCAAGGGCGTCGATCGATTCGATGTCCAGATTATTCGTAGGTTCGTCCTGCAAAATTGATCGATTCACGTTCCATCCTTTCACAATTCACACATGCAATACTTACAAGAATAATGACGTCTGGTCCCATCAGACACAGTTCGGCCAACGCAACTCGGGCCTTCTGTCCACCAGAAAGATCCTTCATCTTGATTGTGTGGGCGTGCGAGGAGAGCCCGAACGTCCCCAGCTGTTTCCTCGCCTTCTCGTACGGCAAATCGAAGAGTCGCATCAGGTATTCCGAGGGCGTCTCTTCAGCAGTCAGATGTTCACCGGAGTGCTGATCGAAGCGTCCAATCCTCTGTTCAAAGAATCACCACCAATTACACACATTCATCATCGTAACATCATTTGCAAATAACTCACCAAACGATAATTCTTCTTGACTTCACCTTCTTGTGGTTGGATGTCTCCGGTCAGCATCTTCAGGAAGGTGGATTTGCCCACACCGTTCGGCCCAACTATGGCCACCCTGCTGCTCAGATCGATACCGAAATCGGTGCCCATGAACAACGGTTTCTGCCCGTCGTAGGCGAACGTAGCATCTGCAAATGACTCTTGTATTAACATCTTTTTCTATGGAATCGTGTCATCGTGACAAACTTACTGTGCAGGCCGAGGATGGGCGGTTGCAGAGGCGGCGGTTCCGGGAACGAGAACTTTACTATGTACTCTCTGGGTCTCTGCAGCAATTCGGTGATCGTCACCTCGTCTTCCTGCTTCTGGATCTTCGATTTGTTTTTCTCCTGCTTCCTGGTCAGCGCTTCCTTTTGCTTCTTCTCCTACAATTATTCAATCGAATTGCGTTAGTTCGTCTAATTCGTAATTGTTACAACAATTTATCATTACCGCTTGCTTCTTTGAAGAACCGTGCGCCTTCAACTCCTTGATCCTCCTCTCCTGCTTCTCGTACTCCTTGATCATCTCCTTCCTCTTCTGCACGTACATCTTCTTGAACATCGAATAGTTACCCTTGTAATAGTGCAGCTTCTGTTGGTCCAAATGGATGATTTCGTTGCAGACGTTGTCCAAGAAAGACTGGTCGTGAGAGACGATCAGCAACGTTTTCTTCCAGCTTTGCAGGTAACTATAGAAAAAAGTAAACAAGTCACAATAACAAGAAGAACTATGCAAGTTACACTTCAACTTACTTGTCCAGCCAAATGACTGCGTTCAAATCTAAATGGTTCGTAGGTTCGTCGAGTAACAACAGTGTGGGTTCGATGTAAAGGGCTCTGGCTAACGAAACTCTCATCCTCCAACCACCGGAGAAGTTCTTCGTCGCACGATCCTGCATCGCTTTGTCGAATCCCAGACCCGCCAGGATCCTCCTCGCTCTCGGCTCTGCGGAATCCGCCCCGATGGCTTTCAACTCCTCGTACACCTCGTTCAGCCTCTCCTGGGCTTCCATGTCGCCCTTTTGGAACGCCTCCTCCAGCTTCTTGCACTCGTCCATCAGCGTCGTTCTCTTCACGTCGGCCTTGAGGACGGACTCGACTGCTGTGAAGTCGTCTGCAACGACCTCCTGCTCGCAGTAGAGGATGTCAATGTTGGGAGGAATTGCGAAGGCTCTCTGAGCCAGATGTCTCAGCAGGGTGGTTTTGCCGTGTCCGTTGGGACCGACCAGACCGTAATGTCTTCCACTTGCGATCAGAAGATTGGCGTTCACGAAGAGGTCGTTTCCTTTCGCGGAAATTGTAAAGTTCTCCACCTTGATGTCGACAGCGTTCTCGAGCGCTGCCATCTGATTCACCGACTTCATCGTCTGCGAAACGGTGAAATTCGAGTCTAGATCAGAGTGGCCCTGTCCTCCCTTTTTCAGCATCGACTCCATCTGCTTCTCGTACTCTTGCTGCTTCTTCAGCTTCTTTTTTTCCTTGTGTGTTAGCTTCTTCTCTTTCGGATTCACGACCTCCTCGACGATTTTCATTTCGGAGACTTTATCATTGAGCTCGTCGACCTCTTCATCTGAATTTGTCTTCGGAGATGCATCCCTTACCTCTGGTTTACTCTTTTTGCTGCTCTTCTTGACTGGCTTAACTTCAACCTCTTCCTCTTCATCCAACTTTGCCTCATCCTCGGATTCAGCTTTCACTGGTTTAGCTTTGTTCTTCTTGTTGCTCTTCTTAACGGGTTTTGGCTCTTCCTCCTCCAGCTCGAGCTCAAAATTATTCTCATCATCAGAATACTGATCCTTCTTCCCTTTACCACCCTTTTTATTGCCACTTCCCTTCTTTTTGATTGACTCAGACTTGGATACCTCCTCCTCAGACACTTCCACATCAGACTCCACCGCCACTTTCTTCTTATTCTTGGCTGCAGAATTATTGCATTTTTATTAAGTTTAGAAAGTTACAAACCATATGTTTCACTCTTACCTTTCTTCTGGCTTTTCTTGACGGGAACAGTTTCCTCGTTGTCAACCTCTTCCAACTTCAGTCCAACCTTCCCCTCGTTGTCGCTCCAATCGTCATCCTTTTTATTCTTCTTGCCTTTGCCCTTCTTGGCAGGTTTAGCTGGTTTTGAGGTTACCTCTACGTCCAGCATAGATGGGGTCTTCTGCGGCGGATCCTCAAAACCGTCGTCCAAATTCTTGTTCTTCTTGTTACCCTTCTTCTTCGACATTTCTGTTTTTACTTCTATTAACTAAATTAATATAACTAATATCACACTTCACCGGAGATGAAGAGAAACGTGACTGAAGAACTCGAACTGATCTGAACCAAACACGAATCGAGATCGAGATTGGCTCAAGACTGAAGTAATCTCGGGCGCATGCGTGCACCTTTAGAGCTGTCAAAGTTTTCGGACGAACGACCGTCCGATCAAAATATTCGAATTCATTTGAAAAACTATATAATAATTCGTGATTTATGTATCGATTTCAAATTCAATTCGTGATCAGGAATTCATTATGAACAAATATTTAATAGAAATCGAATGTTTTATCCGCTTTCGAGTTATGCAATTTTCTGATGTTTGATACTGGAGCGGTGTTCTTTGGGTTGCATTATTTGCTAGGTTAGGATCTCGTACAAGTCTCTGACGATGTCGAATTTACTGAAGCCCTCGCAGCAAGTGCTGCAGCTGATTTCAAGAGGAATCGGCAGGAACAGAGGTAAAACGGTTTACAAATGGGAAGGCGAAGGCATCAAGTACGATGGTTTCACGTACTATCCGAGACACGCAGACTTCAAGGATCCCCCTTACGAAGCGAGCAAGTTGTTCAGGGTGCAGAGGATTAAGCCCTTGAAGGGCACCTCGCGCTGGGAGAAGGACCATTTGAAGCAGCTGGGCCTGATGGGGAAGGTAACAGCAATATGCATGCATAAGACGAACACTGAATGACTGTGATGATGGTGCGTGCTTTCAGGGCAGCGACGTGAACATTGTTAAGAATATACCAGAGAACCAGAGCAGGCTGTGGAAGGTCAAGCATCTGATCCAGATCACCCCAATCACGTTCCCCAACGGCTTCCCCGAGGACGTGAACGGGACTTTTCTGAAGGAGAACGGAGAGCTGGTTGTCAACCACAAACTCCTTAATTCTGAGGATCGATTGGCGGCGAGGGATCAGTTCGATGAGGATCCCAAGAAATTGGACGGGGACACCCTGAGGCGAGACTCGAGGATAAAGTGGTTGAACGGGTGGTAGAGAGAGAGACAGTTTGTTTTTCGTTTTAGTTTATATTATAATAAATTGTATAAAAATTGAAAGAGTTTACCGTTTGCGCCATAGATTGTTGTTGTAGAACCAGACGCATTTCAGGAAGTTCGTGCTCATCTCGTCCACGATTTGGATGAGCCCCTTCCTGTAAACGGCGTCGCCGACGTCCGACTCGGCTTCGATGAACCGCCGGACCTTGCCCAGCTCGTGGACCATCTCTTTTTCCTTCGTCTGTTCGAAACCGCTGAAGATAATCACTCCCCTCGCGAAGAAGTAGTTGAGCTTGAAGCAGTTGCACAGCATGTAGAAGATGTTGGCCAGGAACGTGCTTCTGATTGGTACGTTGATGAAGACCATGTCGAGTCCCAAGTTGGAGGATATCGTCTTCAGAAGCGTGCACTCGAACTCCCACTGGTTGCTGCTGTGCATCGTGTCGTAGTCCACGACGACGCACTGGTCCGACTTGACCAGTGCGGCTGTCGTTAGATTGATCAAGTTCAGCGCTTTTTTGCTTCTCGCTCGCGGTTTCCTGCTTACCAGATGACTCAACGTGTATTTGGAGTAGAACACCGTCTCGATGCATTTGCCAACGATGAGATTGACGCACGGCACGCGCTTTTTGAGGGTGTAACGTTTGCAATTGATCTGCATGTTCGTCTGAAATGGCTTTCTGTGTCGATCTACTTGTCTCGTGGGAACCAGCTTCTTACTGCTCTGGATCCGTCCTATCTGGTAGATCGAAAAGAAGTGCTCGGTGATGTCCTGGTGCAGCGTTTCTAGTTTGACTTTTTCGAAATACCGGTCGTCGTTGTACTCGAAGTTGCGCACGTTGTCGTTGATGATGTGCATCTGCTTCCGCTTGAAGAATTCGGCGCAATCGTCGACCTGCCGCAGGAAGTCTGGATGGACGTCCTCCAGCCGGAACATGGACTTGTTGCGGCACGTCGCATCCTTGTAGGAAGTCATCAGCCTCGGCCAGATCGTCTGCAGCGAATCGAAGCCGTTGTATTCCAAGCAGATCACGTACGTCTCGGAATTGCCGCTCTTGGAGGTGATCGGCTTGAAGATCCTCACGGACGCGAAACAGCACGTCAGCAAGTACAGAAGGCATATCGTCGATTCCTCGAACATGGTGAAAATCTTGAGCAAGAAGGATCCACCTGAAAAATGTGGACAAGGCCTTTAATTCATGTTCGTCGTGATAATGATCGTCATCGTGATAAGCACCAATTTGTAGTACTCTTAGAGCAGTCATCGTCTCGCAGTAATGCAGGTGCTCGACTTGCACCTCCTGGTTGCCCGCATCGTCTATGCAGTTGATGCTACCGTCCGCAGTCACCAGGTGCACCCTCCCGCTGCTCAGCACCTTCTCCGTCAGATCTTCGTAATTGTAATCTTTGGTGATGTCCCCCGTTTGATCGGCCCCGAACATCCATCTCTCCCTCGTATGCATGATGAGCCTATCATCTGTGATCATCTTATTCAACGGATTTCCCTCGTAATTCGGATTCAGCGAGTTCGCGCTCCACTCCAACTGCAAAATTTCACATTCGAACCATCGAACTTTACTAACTACATAATAACTGCACCTTGATGTTTGGCTGATACAGGCAGAGGTAATGGTTCAATGCGGAAATGAATCCACCGGGTGCTTCACACAAATGCAGGGACCTCAGGGTTCCGTCGACTACGGAAGGTACGATTCTCGGATGTTTTGCAACGATTTCGAAAAATTTGCACCAGGCCTAGAACATACAAACATCTGTCCCCATTTTGCATCTACCACCCTGCATCTGGCTCATTACTTGTGTGAGTAGTTCAGGTTGTACGATCTGGTGGATGGCTTTCATGATGGGTTTGGAGGCGTCCCTTCTCTCTGTGTGCAGAGACCAGGTGGACAGATCGTACTTGTCCAATTTGCTCTTGACGGAATTCAGCATCGTCTTCTTGCTTTGCATCTGCTCCAGCACCCATTTGTCTTCGACATACACTTCTGCTGGGAGACTCCATCCGCTGTTCTTCAAGTCGTAGACCTTGTTGAAGAAGGCCTCCATCGCACAGTCGTCCAGATTCACACTCCCCTCCGAATGATGATGATAAATGGTACTGGTACTGATGATACTCGACCCGTTCGACGAATTGTTTGCAATTCGGTTTATTGTTGCAAATTGCAAAAACAAATGCAGACTATTACAATGTTGGATGCGTTATCAACTTCATGTAGATGATGCTTTCCCATTCGAATCGTTGAATTCTCACGTGGAGCGCAAAAACGACGAATGCATGTCTCTTTAAATCTTTACCGGTGATTCATTCGAGGCATTTGCAGTTTCACGTCGTATGCAATTCTCTAAATATACATTTGCAAACGTAGCATATTTTCCCCGTCGATCCTCGTTCGCCGCCGGTCCTTTAATTATTTAAATGTTGTTGTTGTTGTTTGGTGCGTTTGTCGTGGTGAACCTGCTTTCGATGTGTTGGGAGGACTGTTCGTTTACAGGTTAGGTTATGTCTGTCAAGGGATCTCTGGTGGAAGAAAAACACTTGTTACGAGGGTCTAAAGTGGTCGGAAGATAGGGAAAGAACGAGAGTCCGTGTTTGCTTTGTTTGCGTCTCGATTTCGGCTGGAAATTGTACGATGATTCGTGGATAGGAGAGGAGCAACCTACGATGTTCGTTGGTCAGTGAAAACTTTGATGAAATGGAGCCTCACAGTCACAACAACCAGGACCTACTCAGACCAGGTTACAATAAACACTTAGCTATTAACTTAGTAAACACCTTGCTCAAGTATTCCCATACAAATGCACCAGCTCAATCAGCTGATTCCATTAATGATACTTTCTGGATTTTCAATTGGCATCATCTCTATCTCTGTCTCCATTTCAGAACTGTTCTTCCTCCTGCAAAAGTTCCTCGCTGCCAGCCCCTTGCAGGAAACTTACAAGGTAAACAATCAAATGTTGCTGAGATACAATAAATCCAATTGTTTTTTTTCTCTTTCTCTCAATAATCTGCAGGCTTTGACCAAGGAATTGGAAGAGCAAAAAATTTTACCAAAGAGGATAGATTGGGAGGGCAATAAACATGATAGAACATTCAATGATTTGGTAAGCATTGACATGACTACATTTCAAATAATGTAATTGATGTGATGCAATCGATTGTAGGAACGACTTTATCCGCACATCGGATGCAATCATCTGCTCGATATATGTGCCCGGATTGGGGCGATCCTGGACAAGGAGATACCTCCCACTGTGCCAGGGGTGCAATCGCTGCTCGGTTCAGGAAGACAGTCCATCTTGAGAACAACCAACTCCATCCTGCCAAAGCTCAATTTACGGCACTACGCCACTAGGAAACATGGGATGCCCACTTCAGATCCGTACCTGCCTCACACCCATCACAACATAAGTAATACCTCTGCCCACATATTTCGCAATCGCTTCCAACATGTCTTAACTGTTTGCAGCTAACGTGTTGATCGGCAGAGAGATGTCCGGCCAGATCTCGAGGAGCGTGGCGTTGTCCCCCATGCGATATTCGCAGTTGCAGATTCATCGCAAGACGTTTGGACACTTGTCTCCGGTTTACTGTCTGCTCTTCGATTCCACAGGACGTTACGTGATAACGGTAAAAGACTCGTTCATCAATTAGAGTACACTGTGCTAGAGCTTAGAGTTCGAGTCAAGTTGTTGATTGGCAAATTCGTTTGTTTCTTCTTAGGGTGCTGACGATATGCTGGTGAAGCTGTGGTGCGCGTACAGCGGGAAGCTGGTACATTCGTTTCGCGGAGCGTTGTCGGAGATCTCTGATATATCTGTGAACGTGGAGAACACCCTGATGGCTGCCGGACTTATCAGCAAGGTGCTGAAGGTGTGGAATCTGCAGACGGGAGCTCCGGTTTGCGTGTTGACCGGCCACACTGGTACCATCACCTCCGTGAACTTTTGTCCGTCCGGGACCTGGGGCACCAAGTATTTGGCGACGACCAGCTACGACGGTTCCGTGGGTTTCTTCACGTACAGTCACGCCGTACGTGATAAACCGGTCTTCGCGTAAGTATACGATTTGTACCGAGTTCGAGGCAGTCTCTTGATTGCGTTGTTTTTCAGTTCCAAGCCGATATTCTACCAGGAGAAGATGCGGCCCGGGCAGGCGCAGATGATATGCGCCGCCTTCAGTCCTGGTGGTTGCTTCCTCGCCGCTGGCTCTGCCGATCACCACGTACGCGTCTATTGGATGCGAAGCGATGAGGGACCTATGCGAATCCTCGAGATGGAGGTGCACACGGATCGTGTCGATTCTATAGCTTGGGCTCATCGTGGCCTCCGGTTCGTGTCCGGCAGCAAAGACGGCACTGCCTTCATCTGGCGCTTCGAGCAGCAGCAGTGGAAGTACATTCAGCTCTGCATGACCACCAGGTTACCCAAGTACGTACAACTGTAGACGACATCGTTTCGTCGTTTTCATTGCTTCGTTTGCTTTGCAGCACGATGGAAGTGTCCGAGGAGCCGAAGAAGTTATCCGTTACGATGGTAGCCTGGGAGGGATCCAACAACTTCGTGGTCACCGCCGTTGGCGATAATTGCTTAAAGGTTTGGAAGTCGACGACAGGCGAACTGATGAGGGTGCTCACCGGACACCGAGAGGGTATCTTCGTCCTTGAGCCGCATCCGAAAGAGCCGTACGTGCTGCTGTCCTGCGGTCACGACGGACAGATATTCATATGGGACATACTGCGCGGCACCCAGGTGGCACACTTCCAGAACGAGTCGAGCGATCCAGCTGCAGGTTCCAGTGCTATCTACGATGCTAAATGGTCTAGCGACGGCACCATGTTCTCGGCCTGCGATTCCTTGGGAAACATACTCACCTACGGTTTCGGCAACGGAAACGACGGAATGAAAATGGTAAATGGTCACACCATCATCACCAATTCGATTGAATCAAGTTTAACTTCTGTACACTTTAGCTGCCCAGAGAGCTGTTCTTCCACACCGATTATCGTCCACTCGTGATCGATCCCGA
>JAFMTC010001710.1:7471-38836 GCA_018845635.1 Nicrophorus orbicollis | reverse complement strand
TCCGGCATAAACTCATCAAGGGAATGGAGCGGTTGGTGAGCAGCTGCGGCGGAATGTGGACGACTCCATCGAATCCGGGAACTCTTCTCGTCGATCTTCTAATCGACGACAAAGAGTTCGTGGCTGTCGAAGAGGAGATGCAGAATAGCATCAGGGAGCACAGGGATAACGGACACGCAGGCGGCATATTCTCGCGTTACAACATCGTCAGGGTAATTATTTGCCGCACATTTAAGTTTAAATCTCTCTCTAATCGATCTTTCCTTCAGATACAAAAAGTCCAGAATCGGAAGCTGTGGGAACGATACACGCATCGGAGGCAGGAAGTGGCGGAGGAGAACGCCAATCAGAGCAACGAGAGGATGCTCTTCCACGGGTCCCCGTTCATCAACGCCATCGTCCAGAAGGGTTTCGACGAGAGGCACGCGTACATCGGAGGAATGTTCGGAGCTGGCATCTACTTCGCCGAGCACTCTTCCAAGAGCAATCAATACGTGTACGGAATCGGTGGAGGCACCGGGTGCCCCCTGCACAAAGACAGATCCTGCTACCTCTGCCACAGGTAACACGATCAATTCAATTACCACTTGGTTAGTCATCACTAATTTGCTATCATCTTCAGGCATCTGCTGCTGTGTCGAGTGACACTCGGCAAATCGTTCCTGCAGTTCAGCGCGATGAAGATGGCCCACGCACCGCCCGGCCACCATTCGGTCGCCGGTCGTCCTTCGGCCGGCGGCCTGAACTTCCCCGAGTACGTGGTGTACAGGGGGGAGCAGGCGTATCCCGAGTACTTCATCACCTATCAGATCGTGAAGCCCGAGGATTGCGCGAGCAGCACCGACTCGGACGTCAGATGATTCGGCCGGGAGCAGCAGGAGGCCGCCGCTCCCGCCGCCTGGTGCGGCGTCCTCTGCGTCGTCTTCAGATGTCTCGCACCGGCCAGATCCACGTGCACGTGCCACCAGAAGAAACGGCTCAAGTTTGTTGCTTAAAAACTGCGAAACGGACACACACGACGAAAAGAGAGACAGAGTGAACTAGTGGGTGGATAGATAGATAAAGAGAGATTATTATTGGTGTATGGATTTAGTGGACGAATGATTTGTATAGCCTCGACTCGATCGATATGTAATATCGATGATGATGATGATACTGTAGTACGAAGTTATTATTCCGAACGACGACGACGACGTTGATGAGAGAGATTAGAGATTCTTCGCGTCTTCTCCTTTTGTTTTGTCTTCGTATGATTTATTCAGTACTAAATATGTGATATCTGTTAATGTAAAGAAACAACAAGAAATATGATTACTGTAATTATTGCATATTGTATGCGCACTTATTATCTATCTATATATATATATATTTACTTTCGACAAAAATATGAGAGGTGGTCTTGGTGTGCGGTGTTTTCCTTCCTTCATTATATTTGACATCTGTCATCATCTGACACATCTATTATTATTATTATTATCATCATCTTTGAATAGTAATATATATATATATATTATGTATAAATCTACTATATCTTCTCTACGATTATTCATTTTCATGTTTACGAAGTATCAAATAAAACCTAAATACTGCAACAACAAACTGTCTAATTGACACAATTACAGCAGATCAATCAGTACACCAATCATTGATTAATTAATCAAAACAATTGCCTAATTGACAGTTAGAAAATATGAAGACAAAACAACTGTCTTGATGGTATACGTAATTGAAATATCGACAAAGACAAGATAAATTATATAGATTTTGCTAATTATATTGAAAGTACTAAATTTTTGTATTTAATTCAAGTTATGATAGATCAAAAAGTACACTATTCATCAATTAATTAATCAATCAAAACTAACACATGCAATTGAAACATTGTTAAGACAAGGTTGAAATTGTGTTGAAAACTGAATCTGTGTAAATAATAATCAAGGTATTATAGATCACGTTTCCACGTGTATAGCTATCAAATGGCAATCAGTGTTAAAACCTGATGGAACGAGACTAAATCATAATAAAAGAGAAAATGAGGGGTCTAGACCGTAAATCTATTAAGTAAATAATATGAAAAGAGGATTCGGGTTGCGCAAGGAAGACCTTTCCTTTGTTCTTTTTTTTGGTAGCACGGAAGGACCTCAGCGAATCAATCAAGCAAATTGAGTCCTTCCGTGTCTTCGTCCCCTCTTCCTGAATAATCCATTATTGCAGAGAAAAAAGAACCATGAAAGGCAAATAATTGTAATTGATAAACGTTCAATCGAAATTACGCAATCGCAACAGAACAACATTCTCACGATTCTCTTTCTCTCCGTGTTGAAAAATTGCGCAACTTCTTATTAAAAATTCAATTGCAGCATTGTTCACCTCTCTTCCAATAATAGGCAATGCATTAAATGCCTAAGGAATCGTTGCGCAATTGAAGTTCAATAACTAAACAAAACTACAGGGTTTCTTTTCTAATTAATGATTTCGTGCGCGTTTTGAAAAATTGTGTTTCATATCGAATTTCGTAATCTTATATATATATAAGGGGTCATTGTTGATGATTTTCTTTTTGTTCCCTGAAGAAAGAGGAGACATGTGCGCGCGACACGCGTCCAGGAAGCGTGGACTTTGCGAGCTGCTGCTGCTGCTTCGGTTCCAGATGCAAAACGGAAGATGTTGTGGTTGGCGGTGGCGGTGGTCGTGCTCGCCTCGGAGGTCCGTTCGAACCTCACCTCCTCCGAGCACGATCTGCTGCTGGAGGTCTTCGCGAGGCGGTACCCTCTGGAGCAGTGGACGCGGCACGGCTTCTTCCACGAGGACTACCTGCGGAGGATAAACGCGCATTGGCTGGGATTCGAACCGCAACCTGCGAGGTACCATTACGCCCTCTCCGCTCTGTACGCCTTCATCATGGTCAGCGGGGTGACCGGTAACGCGCTCGTGATCATTATGTTCATCAGGTGAGGAGAGAAGAAAAGAGCGGAAACTTGATACACTCCTTGTCCGCACACCATTCACCTTTCTACTCCAATTACAACACACACCAATAAAATCATATATGATATGACCAATTACGAATGTTGATTGAATTGCAATCAATTATTGGTTCGGCGTTGCAATAGATGATTAAATTTATTAATTAACCATGACAACTGTTGTCTTGGTGATACATTAATGTCCATTTGTTTCTAATGCTAATGCAATTGTTTAAATATATGTACAATTGATTTACGGTAATAAAAGGCGGCAGAATTTCTTGTTAATTGAATGATTTTGTTGCAGATGCAAGAGGTTGAGGACTCCGGCGTTGACGCTGATCGTCAATCTGGCGTTCAGCGACATCATGATGATGACGAAGCTACCGATGTTTATTTACAACAGCATCTACATGGGTCCCGCTCTTGGTGAATATGGTAAATTGTTCTTGAACGTTCGATGCTTCAGCTGAAGATATTTCCTGGTTTCAGCGTGTCGTCTGTACGGATTCATCGGCGCGTTGAGCGGTACGTGTTCGATTAGCACCTTGGCAGCGATTTCTGTGGACCGCTTCTTCGTGGTGCGGTATCCTCTGAACCAGAGGTTCACCGGGACCAGAGCCCGGGTCTGCGTGGTCATCAGCTGGGTGTACGCGGCCACCTTCTCCGTGATACCGCTGCTCGACATCGGGCTCGGCGTCTACACTCCGGAGGGCTTCCTCACGAGCTGCAGCTACGACTACCTGACGGACGACGCCGCAGCCAGGACCTTCATCTTCGTGTTCTTCGTGGCCGCTTGGGTCATACCGTTCATCCTCATCGTCTGCACGTACACGAGCAACGTGGTCGTCGTGATGAAGTCGAAGAGGATGATCCGGCAGAGGGGTTCCGCACGACACATACGGGTGGAGGAGAAGAGGAGCCAGGAGATGCGGCTGACGATGATCGTCTTCCTGGTGATCGTGATGTGGTTCGTCGCCTGGACGCCGTACGCCGTCGTCTCTTTGATCGGCATTGCCGGAAGGGCCGACCTCATCACGCCGTTGACTTCGATGATTCCGGCTCTCTTCTGCAAGACCGTCAGCTGCGTCGATCCGTACGTGTACGCCCTCACGCACCCCAAATTCAAGGCGGAGCTGCGGTCGTTGTTCTGCAGGAGGCCATCATCAGCGAACAAGTCTTCCTCCACCACCTCGGTCACCTCGTTTCGTACGACCAGGAGGAACAAGCGCTCCGGTTTCGAGCGAGACGTCGAGACGGAGGTGGTGCGGCTGGAATGCATACGACTTCCGACCATACAGAAGCAGGACAAACCTCCGCCTCGACTCAACGAGGAGGAGATGAAGAAGGGGAGCTCCGCGTTCTCCACCAGGTGGTGGTACAAGCCCAGCTTCAGCAACAGGACGTCCAGCATCAGAGGAATCGCAAGGACCCTCACCAGCAGGACGCAATCCTTCGAAACCGATTAAACTTTTACTCGAAGAAACGTACACCTACACACATCAAATCACAACAGTAGAAAACTTGTAAATCGCATCTGATTACCATGATTAGTTGAAGAGATGTTAACAAGAGAGAATAAGATTTAGACATTTTCCGATCAAAATCAAAATTTTCTTCGTATCTTCGCCTTCTAAAGAATCCAATTGGATTAATTAAATAGTAGATACACATTCTATTAACTATTGAAAGAAACTTTTCGAAAACACGTGCACATAAAGTTATTGTTAACTTTTTCGTAACTAGATTCAATTGCAACTAAGTAATTAATAATTTAGTGAACTTATTAATACGGAATGCACGTAACTTTAGCGCAAGTATAATTGTCCTCCCTGTATATCGTAATCCTGTATAATCAACCTGTAAATTTGGTTGCCTAACAAACATATTTATAACTTCAGAAAAATGCTATGTTTAACAAATTATTTTTGCCCAGTAACGATACAATCAATATTATAGATATATTTCAATCATTTTAGTTGCAAATAGATCCTTTTTATTAGCTTCTTAATAAAAAATAAATATTGTGTACGTTGGGTAGTCTAACTTGAATACTACAATTTTTAAATTTATTAGCGAGACGTTCATTATGTGAAAGAAGGTATTATTTACAAATTCCAATAAATATATGTTTAAAAGAGTAATTTCAATAGATTTATGGTCATCTCTGTATATAAATAACAATTGCTGAAAGGAAGTGAGGCCACAATTATAAAAAGAAAATGCAATAATTAAAATGTCAAATTTTTAAAACAAGAAGTCTGTTAAGAAATGTTACAATGGCTAAAGTAATGTATATTTTATGTATATTACATTCAAAAATAGAAGATGAAGGCACACCAAGTAGTTGGTTTTGCTTCAAAGCAAGGACGAAATCAAAGTTGGCTTAAGTCGTTTGAAATTTCAAAAAACAATTGTTGTTTATTTAGTTTAGTTACAATGGTCGATTGTGATGTGGATGTTGTGGTGAAGAAGTACGTGGAAGATCTGCAGGTGCCGGAGCAGTATTTGCAGGAAACTGAGAAGATGGTCAAGGCTTTCATGACGCATGAGGCGTATGGAAATCCAGGGTATGAAAGAATTTACGAATAAAGCAAGAGTCCGAAAGCTTCGTTGTAGATACAAATGGTCTTTGGACGATTTCGAGCTGGGTTTGAAGCTGGGAGAGGGGATGTTCGGACGAGTGTTCAGCGCCAGGGAGAAGCGCACCGGGTTCATTGTCGCAATTAAAACGTTGATGAAAGTGGAGCTGGTGCGTGAAGAAGCTGAGACTTTGGTGATCAAGGAGGTCGAGATTCAATCGCATCTGAAGCATCCGAACATCCTGCAACTTCTGACCTGGTTCCACGACGATTTTCGAGTGTACCTTGTCTTGGAGTACGCTGGGAATGGGGAGCTGTACACGAAGTTGAAGGAGAGTCCGGGCGGTTACTTCAGCGATCATCTGCAAGCATCCGCAGATTAACATTTTGGTAATCCTTTGAACGTACTTCTGTTTATAGCGCTGCAAAGTACATGTACCAAGTAACGGATGCATTGAACTACTGCCACGCAAATCACGTCCTCCACAGGGACATCAAACCTGAGAACATTATGCTGACGACGGAGGGTAACATTAAGTTGGCGGATTTCGGATGGTCGGCGCATTCGCCTTCGATGAAGAGGGATACCTTGTGCGGCACCTTGGACTACACTCCACCGGAGATGCTTGCAAGGCGGGTGTACGGAATCGGCGTGGATAAGTGGTGCCTTGGTGAGAAGGTTTTACTTCTTGTAACTGCTCAATCCTTACTGCCAATGTATTCATGATTTAGGTGTTTTATGTTACGAATTCGTGACCGGATATCCGCCCTTCGAGGGCAAAACTGCAGCCAAGACTCAGCACAATATCAAAAACGTCAATTTAACTTTCGCACAGAACATTAACCCTGGAGCAAAGAATCTCATTAGCAAAGTAAGTTATTTAAACTTTGAAAGTGAATAATTAGAAATCTATCAAAGACACTAACATAAGTATGCATATGCATCTTCAGTTTTTGTTGTATATTTAAAGTTTTTCAGGCTGCCTAAATATGAAATTGAATTATTGGGAATTCCAGGGAATACACAAATATAACTGAATACTCTACGGATACTCTGATTATTCAACTATCAAGTGTATATCTAGTTTTATTGTATATTTGCTTTCAAATTGTGATGTTTGATAGATACGACGGCTGATATCGTACATGTTTCAGTTGCTGTTGCGGGATGCGAATAAACGGATGAGCCTTCGGAAGATCATGCAGCATCCGTGGATCGTGCAGAACAAGTAGGCGGTCGGAAGGAGTATCGTAAATAGATTGTAGGACAATTGCCATGGGGATGGTGTCGAGACGAGGACGGTTCTCAGCTTTTATTACGGATCAATAGGAAATCGGTATGTGGATGTGCGCACTCTGGATGGTGATGGTGGTGGAATGAAGAGCATGCGTCCAACGTACACGTGACGACCGATTTGTTGCTGTCTCTTTCTTATTTGTGGTTATCCTATGTGGTATAAGTGTGCTGTGACTGCGCCGTTTGACGGTCGGGTTTTTAGTTAGTTTGTTATCGTCGACGTCGTCGTGTCGTTTTGCTGTCGTCATCCAAGAGGAAGCGCACTCCAGATACGTGGTATGTGTGCACAATAGAAGCAGCAGAAGACTAGAGAAGAATCGAGTGCGTGAATTGGAGTAGGAGAGGAAGTGTTTGTGTTCGTCTGCTGTGACTGCCAGGAACACCGGATCGACGAGGTTACACCACCAGGGGGAATAAAGATGGGTTCGCTATTCCGGAGCGCGGAGATGACCCTCTGCCAGCTCTTCCTGCAGAGCGAGGCCGCTTACGCCTGTGTCTCTGAGCTGGGAGAGCTGGGCCTCGTTCAGTTCAGGGATGTAAGTATGACCCACCGATCAACGAACGCACAAGGACCTTCCGCAACTTTCTAAATTCACATTCAACGATCATGAAGGAGAACAAATACAGTTGCGAAGTTTTCGCAGCAAACTTTCACCACGATTACGTTACAATTAGAGCACCAAATGTACACCTCCGAATCAATTGTTTATCGCGGGTAGTTTTCCCCATTGGAATGTTCACCCACCCTCCCAATTGCATTGCGAACTACCCCAGAAGAAAGAAGCCCTTCTCAATAAGAATGTGGGTCAGTTTTCGGATTCCTTCAATCGATACGCAAGGGGTGTGTTTGCTCAAATCTCGGCTCAGATTTCCAGCGGAGAATGACAGATATATTGTCAAATCAAAAGTTGGGTTATTCATTGCATATGCAACCCTCTGATCAATTGATTTAATTGGTTTTGCGTATTTATTTGTTTTCAAATGATAATAATCATTTAATTGCCGGTCGATTTGTATGCAAATCGTTGCGTTTTAATTGCGGGTGTTTCCGAAGCACATTGACGCAAAACGCCCTTGGATCGATTGATTCCAATTAACGATGCAAACCGATCAAATTTTAACGTTCATGTATAAAACATGTCTTGAGGATAATTATTACTTGGCAAGTATTTCGAGTGGGTGCTCGAAATCGATTGTTTTTTCGAAAGTCTATGCTATGATTCGTTTATCTCCTATTGACAGATGCACTAAAAATCCGGTCAACTTTGTTTATTTTTGTTGTAAACTGTTTGAACAGAATGTACAACTTGTATTTACCATCTGTGATGGTAAATGGGTCGACTTTCGATTGTATTTCGCGCTGCAAGTTTGCATTTTTGTTTGCAACAAGAAAACGTTCTTGCAATTTTGCGAAAAATGATGCAGTTGTTTGTCCAGTCCAAGGTGACTCACGTACACATTTATCGGCACTTTCTTTGAAGCACGAGCGCGTTGGAATGTCAATGTTCCATTACAATGTAATGTTTGGTTTTGGGAGTGCTGTAAACATTGTTTTTCAATAGCAGTTTGTTTCATTCAAATGAGTCCATTGAAATTAGAGATCAAGTTGTTTCAAAGTATCTATTGTATTAGATCAAATGGCAGTTGTTTGAAGCTTCTGATAACTATTCAAATAAATATTTAGGCTTTTCTGAAGAAGCCTTACTTAATCAGTGGGCTTAGTTCATCAAACAAACTTGTTGTACGCACTTGCTCTCTGTATTTGGAGTGTGTGTGTCCCAAAACAGTGAGTGACCCTGCAAAGGTCGCTGAGATTAGGCTTGAAGAGATTCCGGTCGTCAGCCTTATCTAATCTAACAAAGTATTATATATATATTATGTACACTTTGCGTGTATGATTATGCACAAATTGTGGAAATTTGTAATCGATGATCCGGTTAATCTGCGTCTGAGCTCCGCAGATCAACCCTATATGATATATATATATATATATATTGGCGCATTTAGCGTTTTGAAGAAAGAAAAAACGCACAACAGTGTGCTGTGAAAACAATGGACGAGTTGATTTGGCTTAGGAAACATTTGATTGTTTCAACATAGTAACGCAAACGTAACGGATATTCTTCGTACTCGATTGGTAAAAGGAAATTGCATAGTCGCCTATGGATGAAACAGTTGACTGCTAAAATAGAAACAATTGAATATTTCGAAAATACTGTTGACTTATGAGCATTTGATTCTTTGAAGCAGATTTTGTTATTAGCAGAAATAGTGTGAAATGTAGAATAGTTGTATTTCTCAATAATTGCCATTTTTCCAGTGCGAAAATTGTTCGAGATTCTATGCTTCAAAGAGTTGATACTGAAAATTGAGTGTTACGTAGCTGATGTATATTTTTGTATTCTTTTTGTGCAAATTTTTTGATCGTTTTTGATTTTTTTTTTCGTTTCGTTATGTATTTGGCAAACGTCAGGGCTTCGAATTGCTCTCTCGCATTTATATTTTTAGGTTTCGCGTTTTTGGCACACGAGTGCTTTGATCCATTTGCTACTGATTCCATCAACATGCAATTGTTTGCTCTTGCTATAACAACGAAGAACTGGAAATGCGTTTGTTTCGTTGCTATCAACATACGATTGTTTACTGTTCCTATAACAACAAAGAATTGTTGGTGCTTGAAATGCATTTGTTTTGTTCCGTTTATCGACGATGACGATTTTCTTGACGAATTGTTGTTTGGTCGTGTTGAAACGCGTCAATTATTACTCATTTCGATTGCTCGTCGATTTAATTTATTTACTTACTCATGTTGTGATTGCGCTCCTTGCAGCTGAATCCCGATGTGAACGCTTTCCAAAGGAAGTTCGTGAACGAGGTGCGAAGATGCGACGAGATGGAGCGCAAGCTGCGCTACCTGGAGAAGGAGATCAAGAAGGACGGCATCCCGATGCTCGACACCGGCGAGAATCCGGAAGCGCCTCAGCCGAGGGAGATGATCGATCTAGAGGTACATACTGTTAACGCGCACACACACGCACGCCCTTCGTGTGCTAATAGCAATTGTTTGTTGCTGTTACTAGGCGACCTTTGAGAAGCTCGAGAACGAGCTGCGCGAGGTCAACCAGAACGCGGAGGCCCTGAAGCGCAACTTCCTGGAGCTGACCGAGCTGAAGCAGATCCTGAGGAAGACCCAGGTCTTCTTCGACGAGGTAAGAATCGCTCTTCGCACGTTCCCTCCCTCGTCGGGTTTTATTATTATTTTTGGTTAGCATGAAACAAACAAATAATTCTTGTGCATTCGTCTCCCTCATTCTCCCTCATCCAATAAACAGAAATATCCATGGCAATAGAAGTAAAAGCTCCTATGTGGAAGATGAGTTGAGAATGTGGGAGATGGGACGTGATTTGAAGCAACCCGATTTGCGATCGAATCGATTTGCTTCTTCTGAAACGCACGCAGTGAATAGATCGATTTTAGGATGCTGTATTTGCTTTACCTTATTTACTACATACGATTCCACTGCATCACATCTTTGGATGCGCTTTATATTTAACAACAATAATAATAATCCATGAATTATGATCATTTTGCATGCGCGCACGACCTCTGATTTCAATTTGAAAATCACTTATTCTATACCATCTTCTTTGTTTCAATTTCTATTTGATTAATTTATAATTTACTTTTTAGACTGTTTCCTCCCTTTCGCAATTTGTACAGTTGGCTATAGAATAATTGATTTGCTTTGCGTTTGAACCAGAGTAAAACACACACGTAGAAGATTTGCGTACATTTTCTTTGGTTTTGGCTAAGTAACAATCGATTGGTTTTTGGTAAATTAATCAATTTCAGTCGAATGTTTCAGAGCGAATACAGCATCCGAGGATTCATTTATTTCATTCGTTTTTGTTTTGTTTTTTTTTTAATTTCTTTTATTTTGTTTGCATGCACAATTTGATCGGTTTCTCTCTCAGTTGTTGCACCGAACGGAAATTCGACGATTTTCAGTTCACGCACTCTCCCCACAGATTACTTCATCACTTTTTCCAATCGTTCTTTGTTGCAATTTTCAGAAGTGACGATGTAACCTGTGGATGGATGCTGATCTCTTTGATTTTGAATTGTTTTATGTTTTGTACTAACCGTGCCGATGATGGGACAAAAACAAATTTTCAGCTGGACTTCCCCTACGTACGTGTCCCTCCCTCCCCGAACTTGATTGTATCGAAATTTGCTTCGATCGTTTCCGAAACGAAATTGAATTGAATCGAGAGAGAGAGAGAAAATATGTCGGATTTCGTGGCACGGAAGGACATTAATAATAATGATCGATTCGACGACCTGGTCCATACGCTCGCTCCTCCATCGATTCATCTCTGCTCTAAGGATGAAATGCATTGACAGTGAATGAGTAATTCAGCATAGAATTCGATATTGGATTACGTATTCGTTGATGAGAGGAGAAAGGGAACAACAGCAAGCCAATCGATTCGTGTTTAATGTATTCAGTAGGCCGGGTTCATCGTCTTCAAATACTGCGCTTTGTCCGGCCTGAAAAGCCTGTTGTGTTTATTGCACTATGCATATTTACGTCGGATGGAAATTAACACTTTGCTCAGCAATTTACATTTACGGTTTCCAGTTGCTCTCTGTAAATATTTACGTAAGGCGTAAGGTTCGGCACTTTGAACCGATTTGTATATATCGCAACAATGCACTTTGAATCCAGCGTTACACAAATTGTGTGGCCTTCGTTTTTCTGTTTCCGATTTTCGTCGATATTAAACATTTTGAACCAATTTAAAATTTCGGACCTAGTACGGTGCCCCGTGGAAACGCACGTGATTAGCAGGTGCCCCGAGATCTAGATCTAACGATAAATGCATGCAATTAAATCCAGTTTCATCCTCTTTTTTGCTATAATTAATACTAAAATCTTTACGGTTTTGTATAACTTATCAGACGAGACGAGGACGCCGGTGTTTTTTTTTTGTTGTCTGGATGGATTTATGGCTGCGTTGAAACTTGTTTCATCACGAAACGGTCGCAAATCATCTCGTAGTTTACATATTTTTTTTGTGGGTTACTTTATTTTTACACTCTCACTCAAAAGTAGTAATATATCTCGCGCGAACAGGTCTTGTCAATGGATATGAGGGATTCCTGTAACCTTGGTTACAGATAAAAATCACGATCTGATTGTGGGCGGGTATCTGTGTATTATTTTTGTACAATGCGATGTTAATCGCGCGATAAAGACGGGATTCTATTTACGTATTTTAATCGTCGGTGCTAATCCTAACAACCACGATAACTCGGTTATCGATCTCGTTTTTCTCTCACACGATTTGTGTGAGAGGTGATGAGACGATGAGGAAATGGGAGGAGTCCGGGGGCGGAGCTACTGACCAGGTCGGACGCGTTGCTGTCGTTATTATTATCGTCATGGTTACCATACTCTCTATATTACCTATTGGTTGTTAATTGTTTTGTCACTATGGTTATATTGTTGATGTTGTTGGGTCTGCCCAGATGGCCGATCCGTCCCGCGAGGAGGAACAGGTCACGCTTCTGGGCGAAGAGGGCCTGCGGGCCGGAGGACAGGCCCTCAAGCTCGGGTAACGAACTTTTTTACTTTTTCTTTTCCAATTTATCAAAACAATTCTTTTACTCATTTCACCTATTAGTTTTTTCAATTTTACAAAAACTTTGTCTCTTCGACGCGAGAAGAAAAGACCCTCTTCTTTCCGAAATCAATTTGATTAACTCTCTTGTACTTCTTCATCGTCGGATGTGTTGTGAATTGGGAGTACACTCAGATATGTTGGTTGTTCTTACAGCACTTTGACATCATCGCAGACACGGGCAACTTCCGGACGACTCTGAGGCAAGCCGCGTGTCTGTGTTGTGGTTATTTTACATTCTTGTTTTGTTGTTGTTGTTGTTTTTCTAGCAAAATAACTGCCGATGTTGTTGTTGTTGTTCGTTAAAGTTTTTAATTTTCTCTCTTTTTAATTTCTCTCTCTTTTTTTTAACTATTTTAAAACGAATAACAAAACAATAAACAAAACATACACACACACACACACACTTCTCATTCTTTTAATCTTCTTCAAGTGCGATTTTTCATTCAAATAACTCTCTTAACGAAATTATTTTGTCGGTGTGCTGTTGTGTGTTGGAGTGAAGAAATGAATTTAAAGGTTTACAAAAAAAAAGAAAACGAATAGGGGTTGTCGACTAATTTTCGGTATCCACAAGCGTTCGTTTGTTTATTTATTTGTTTGGTTGTTGTTTGCATGGCGATTGTGTTTTGCATGCTTGCTTGATTATATGGTTTGCACACGATCATTTCACACATCTGTTGTTTGTTTGTTTGTTTTACCGTACACACGTATATTATTATTAACATGTGTTTCTATGTAAACGATTAACATTAATTACAATAAGGGTTGGAATTTTGGCTCTCCTCGGTAATTTCCTGATTCGGCGATGCACGTATTCAATTGTTTCAGTTGCTAAGTAACTGAAATATGAGAGAGAAAAAAATAAAGATTACGTTCATCGCCGACTCTGATGATTACCGCCGATTATATTCGCGGGATTCGAGAAGGTAAAGTAATCGCATTTTGTTTTTGTTATTGTTTCGTGTGTTGTTGTTGTTGTTGTTTTTTTTGTGGGGGAGGGGAGAGGTCGAAGATCGTTATTGTTTATCGAATTCTGTTTGTTTCATCGATTATTACGTATTATTTATTTATTTTGTTTACATTTTTTTTTTCGTTGCTAATGTGTTGTGTTGTGCAGCACGAAGGGGGCGTTAACCCCACTGAGTCTATGACCAGAGCCCTAATAAGTGAAGACTCTATAGCTCGGCAAGGAGCGCTGGGCCCCGTGCAATTGGGGTACGTATGCATACATACAAATATGTGTTTCCGTGTGTGAAAACAGGAAAAAGTAAAAATAGATTACACCGCCATCTACACTAGAAAATCATATCGTGCACATTCGTATTTATCCGCCTTATCCGCCCACCAATCAATAGGCCACTCCCACTCATCTACGAGCCACTCCCACATATATAGTAGACACTCCCATTTACCAATAAGCCACTCCTACTTCTTTATGTGTCATACCCACTTGTTCATGTACCACTCGCACATTTCATTGTGTCTACTTGACTACACCCTCGCATATTAAAGCAGGAGATAAATGTAGTGTTTCAGTTTTAGACCCCATGTAGATAGAATCCGAAGCATAACTAAGCAAACTATTCTCTCATCTCTTCATCATCATCATTTGTAGATCACAATTATTATCATCATATTACAATCACCTTCGAAGACTCATACTCATTTAATTTTCATCTTTTTTTTTGTTGTTGTTGTTATGTGTATACTAAAACAACTTGCTTTTACTTGAACAGTTTTCCGGAAAAATCTATTGATCCTGAAGAATTCTTTCCATGGTCAGTAAGATTTCCACTTTTATAAATACCTATATAAATACCTCTATGTATGAATTAGTTTGATAGTTTACGTACGGCTTTCCGTCTGATTACCATGTAATATCTTTTCGTCTCGAGCTTTTAAAAACTTCTATTTATTTTTGTAAAAAGAAGAGAGTATTTGAAGTGAAAAGTTGAAAGTGAAAGAGAGAGAGAGATTAATGTAATAATAACGATGAACCAAGACAAAGGAGCCAAATGAGTAATCACACTAATCGTCGCTGCTTTTAATCTTTTGTTTCTGTTTTTTTTTTTGGATACGTTTGCGCTTTGTTTCCGTTATGCTTCAACTGTGTTTTATGTTTCTGTTTCGTTGTCACGTCGAAATTACGAGGATCGAACGCTCGGAATTATCCTCCTCCGATCTGGCTATTACTACTACTATTTTATAATTTAACAATTTACATTTCGTATTTTTATTCTTTTGGTATTCTCTTTAGTATTTAGAATGTTACTTTATATTTTCGTAATTTTAAGATACCAAAATTGATCTTCACCCAAAAATACACGTGAATACAAGAAAAGTTGTTTCGATTCGAGTGGAAACGAATGAAAATTATATACTATGACACACATACACAACTACTTAGATGCAAGTGCTGTTAAGAAAAACTTACATCTTGCCTGCTGCGTGCATCGAAGTCGTCTCTGCATTTCAACTATTTTGTTTTGAAATTGTCGATGGCAGCAGCAGCAGTACAAGAGTCTGTCGGGTTCTCCAATCCAATGTGAAATACTTGAAACACAGAAAAAAATTGTTAAATTATATGAAACGATTGTTGATTGATTTGATTTCTGTTTGATGATATGATTTTTTTTTATATTTTTACTTTCTCAACTTAAAGTTTCAACAAGAATTATATATAACTCGTTTTGCTGACGCCGCCGCTCCATAACTCTGTGGATGCAGCATGCATTTTCTTTCCTTTCTTTTTTCTCTTATTTTTCTACAATTATACTATTATTTTGTTGTTGTTGTGTTTGTTTCTAATCTGTTTATTCCCGAAACGTGTATAGCTTCGTCGCCGGCGTCATCTTGCGCGAGAGAATCCCCGCCTTCGAGAGGATGCTGTGGAGGGCGTGTCGAGGAAACGTGTTTCTGAGGCAGGCGGAGATCGAGACGCCTCTGGAGGATCCGTCGACGGTAGGGATTGGTTGATTGAGAGTGGAGGAGGAGGAGTAAGGGGCGGAGTCTAATGGTGTTGTTGTTCGTAGAGTGATCAGGTGTTCAAGTCCGTGTTCATCATCTTCTTCCAAGGTGATCAGCTGAAGACGCGCGTGAAGAAGATCTGCGAAGGTTTCAGGGCCACCCTGTACCCTTGTCCGGAGGCTCCAGCCGACAGGCGCGAAATGGCGATGGGCGTGATGACTCGCATCGAAGATCTGAATACCGTGAGCAGATTGATGTTGTTGAATGTGTGGATGTTGATCGAAGATTTGTTTGTAGGTGTTGGGACAAACGCAGGATCATCGTCATCGTGTGCTCGTTGCGGCTGCCAAGAATATCAAGAATTGGTTCGTGAAGGTGCGCAAGATCAAGGCCATCTATCACACCCTGAACCTGTTCAATCTCGACGTGACGCAGAAATGTTTGATCGCCGAGTGCTGGGTGCCCGTGCTGGACCTGGAGACGATCCAATTGGCGTTGAGGCGTGGCACGGAGAGGAGTGGCAGCTCGGTGCCGCCCATCCTCAACAGGATGGAGACGTGCGAGGAGCCGCCCACCTACAACCACACCAACAAGTTCACGTCCGCCTTCCAGGCGCTCATCGATTCGTACGGCGTCGCCTCGTACCGTGAAATGAATCCGGCCCCGTACACCATCATTACCTTCCCGTTCCTTTTCGCCGTCATGTTCGGAGACATGGGTCACGGTCTGATCATGGCCTTGTTCGGCGGTTGGATGGTGCTCAAGGAGAAGCAGCTCGCCTCGAAGAAATCCGAGAGCGAGATATGGACCATATTCTTCGGCGGCCGCTACATCATCTTCCTCATGGGTCTGTTCTCCGTCTACACCGGCCTCATCTACAACGACATCTTCTCTAAATCCGTGAATATCTTCGGCTCCAAGTGGACCATCAACTCGACTTGGACGTTCGAGGATGTGCAGCGCGAGGAATCGTGGATGCTGGACCCGGCGAAACCGGAAGAGTTCGAGCAGGTCCCATATCCGATCGGGTTGGATCCGGTGTGGCAGATGGCCAAGAACAAGATCATTTTTCAGAACGCCTACAAGATGAAGATCTCCATCATCCTCGGCGTCATGCACATGCTCTTCGGCGTCAGCATGAGTCTCTGGAACAATCTGTGAGTAGTGGCATTTAGGAATACGTATAGATCAGAGAATCATCTAGATTTCTGTAATCAGCTACTTCAAGAACAAGCTGGACATCATCTGCCAGTTCGTGCCGCAGGTCATCTTCCTCTGCTTCCTTTTCCTCTACATGGTTTTGCTGATGTTCATCAAGTGGGTCTCGTATGCGGCCACCAGCGATCGTAAGAGATGACCAACACAGACAGCATTTTACGTTCTCACCTCATCGATATCCTTTGAATTTTCACAGTTTCTATGGTGAAGAGCAGCCCCTACTGCGCCCCTTCAATCCTCATCACGT
Organism: Nicrophorus orbicollis; assembly: GCA_018845635.1. Taxonomy (NCBI): domain Eukaryota; kingdom Metazoa; phylum Arthropoda; class Insecta; order Coleoptera; family Silphidae; genus Nicrophorus; species Nicrophorus orbicollis. The sequence goes on along the minus strand of JAFMTC010001710.1, from coordinate 21,871 downwards.
TCATCAACATGGTGCTGTTCAAGCCGAGCAAGGTACCTGTAGGTTGCGACGACGAAATGTTCGCCGGGCAGATGGTCATACAGAAGCTGCTCGTCGTCTGCGCGCTGATCTGCATTCCTTGGATGCTGTTGGCAAAGCCGATCATCATCATGAGGAATCAGAGGAAGCTGAACTACACCCAGTCTCATCAGCAGTCGACGAACGAGAATGGCGATGCGACCGCAGGCGATCAGCAGATGCAGAACAACACTCAGGTGTCGGCCAGTCACGGTCACGGCGGTGACGACGAGATGACCGAGATGTTCATCCACCAGGGCATCCACACCATCGAGTACGTCCTCGGCTCTGTCTCGCACACCGCCTCCTATCTACGTCTCTGGGCTCTCTCGCTGGCACACGCACGTAAGTTTAAAGAAGTTGGAGACATAGACTATAAATAATAATGATATCTGATCAATGCGCAGAGCTTTCGGACGTTTTGTGGAACATGGTCCTCAGCAAGGGTCTCATCGTCGAGGACTGGAGAGGCGGAGTCGCCCTCTACGTCATCTTCACCTTCTGGGCGTGCCTCACCGTCTCCATCCTCGTACTTATGGAAGGGCTCTCCGCCTTTTTGCACACCCTCCGTCTCCATTGGTAAGCATTCCATCGATTAAGCAGTCGCAGGTTGCTGATACTGATGCTAATGATTTTGTTGTAGGGTCGAGTTCCAGAGCAAGTTCTACGCAGGTCTAGGTCATGCTTTCCAGCCGTTCTCCTTCGAGGTGATCCTCGACACAGCCTCAGTCCCGCTCGAAGAGTAAACCCTGCAGTTTCTGCAGCGCCGTGTGAGCAACATCGTGCACTCAACAACCCTCACACATCTCTAGGAAATTTATTCAATCGATAATCAATCAATCAACACTACTACAGTCCTTGCCAAGTCCCAACCAATGAATCGAATATGATGATGTTGATCATCATATTATATATATATATATTTACATCTATATAATCAATCAATCTTAATAATTAACGTTCAATTCTTTTCTCGCCCCCGCCTCCACCCCCCGTTTTGTTTTTGGTTTCGAATCATCATTTAATAATTTATATTAAACAAATTAAAACAATTCTATATATATATACATATATATTAATGTATATTAATATATATAATAACTATATAATTTAATAATAATAATAATAAAAGGAAAACAACATGTTACATTCTCAATATTATATTTATTTATTTACACAATATTGTCAATGTCTGGTGAATGTGTTTACTATTATTACAACTATAACTATACATATATATATACCGTAGTCAATCTGCGTAGGCTTTATTCGATGTGTGATTCAATCAATGTACTTGCGCGAGTTTTCACTGTTTCGTCGCTATGCAGTGTAATTGTATTGTATGTAAACACACATGAGTTACTTGAGATGATGATGATAATTATAATATGTCTTGTGTCTTCTACTATGTATTCAAGCAGGACGTGCGTTGCTTTAGAATCAATAAAGGAATCTTAGCGACTTGCGTTGACTCCTTTGCTCGCCCGCGTTCTCACAAGACGAACGACAGAGTCCGGAAAATGACGTCCTCAAAAAAGGCCCGTATTTTCATTATCGGTTTCTCCCAGAAGAAAATCAATATTGGTTATTGATCTTGAAAGTTCAGTGATTAAAATAAGCATAAATACAAGGATGTACCTGCTTCAGTTTTATTGTAATCAGACAATGAAATTTGCTATTTTACAGTTGATCGAAAAATAAGAGTTGGGAAAAAGAGTTGAATTTTCATAGGAAGATGCTTCCAGAAGAAAATGAATATTGGTTATTGATCTCGAAAGTCCAGTGATTAAAATATGCATAAATACAAGGATGTAGCTACTTTAGTTTCTTTGGAATTACGTAATTAAATTTGGTATTTGACAAGTAACAAATCGCAAATTGGGATTTAAAATTTCGCGCCTATTATATAGGCAACTAAACACACACTAATTTTTCTTCCGAATTGCTCCCAAAAGAAAATTAAAAATGGTTATTTATCTTGAATGTTCAGTGATTAACATAAGCGTAAATGCAAGATTGTAGTTGCTTTAGTTTTGTTGTAATAAGATAATTAAATTTGCTATTTGACAGGACAAAAATAACAGTTTGGAAAAAGTGTTGAATTTTCATTAAAAGATGCTTCCAGAAGAAAATGAATCATGCATATTGATCTTGAAAGTCCAGTGATTAAAATATGCATAAATACAAAAACGTAGCTGCTTTAGTGCCTTTGAAATCAGAAAATAAAATTTGGTGTTTCATGCGTAGAAACTTTTTCAAAATAGCTGTGCATTTTCATTTGACGTTAATCCCAGGAGAGAATGAAATGTGTTTATTGATCTTGAATATCCATTGATAAATATAAGCTTAATGCAAATACGTAGCTACTTTAGTATCTTCGTAATTGGACAATGAAATTAGAGATTTGACAGTTGCAGGAATTGAAATTGTACTCGAATTGTTTTGAACTAGTTTATTTACATAAAGTTAAGAATCGGTTGTTACTGCTTTTCACTCGTAGCCTCCCAAATATTCATCTTCGTCGTCCTGAAGAGATCCACTCTGGCTTTGCTGTCCAGCAGACGGACCTGCCTCCTGATGTACTTGATGAGCGCCTCCAGATGCTCTGGATCGACGTCGTTCTGTTGGTACATTCGCCTCCAAAGGGCCCCGGCCAACACCACATCGTCCGACTGCAGACCCTCATCGTAAGCGATCAACGCCGCCTGCAGTTGCTCCGACAATTCGGCGACTTGCATTCTCATTCCTGCAGGATTCGCAGCCTAGAAATCCATTCATCTCACTCCACACACCAGCACAGACAAAGAATAGTTTTGACTCACTCCGATCTTTTTAACTCTCAATCCCACATCAGTCCAGAGCGCCTCGACCATTCGATTCCTCACCAAACGGCCGTCGTCACCTTCGGCCATGCACCTCACCGTCAGCATCCACAGATGCAGTTCAGTCACAACAAACCACGAATAGAAAGTGTCAGGCAGAGAGAACTCCTCGAAGAAATCCCCGTAATTGATTCCATCTGCTATCGACTCGTACATCATGAATCCAACCAAATTAAGTTTCTGCAAATATCTCGATATAATAATGACCCCAATTGGAGACCAAATCGAATTTCCTACATACAGTTCTATCAACTCGGAAGAATGGTAGCTTCTTTAAGACTCTGGTTAAGAGAGAAGGCTCTTCCTCCCGATTGGCCAGTATACTCTTACCGTGCACCGTGGACATGCATTGCCTGTTTGTCATAGCAACCAAACATCTTGGTTTGTTCAAGTTGGCTGTGCTTGAGTTGGCCCGGAGGCTTTGCCGGAGCAGCACACACCTCTGTGGCACCTGCCACAAAATGAGCAAATTTTAACATTCCAATAAACCCTCTACACAACAGAAACTACCTTGAGCATATTAATAAACACTGCAGAAGCACTCATCGTTGTTCGGCTTCAAATAAATCGCATCAACACAACATTTTCAAAAAGTGCTATTTCCCAATACCCTGCACTTTGTTTTATGTAAGCTGCACATAACCTGCAAACAAACACTGACGTTAGCTGCTTTCAGGATGGATTTACGCATTTGCAACATCCGCAAGGAACGTCTCTTTTATATAATTACATAAACAATTCAGCGATAATTGCGAGTTCAAACTGCATTGCGTTAAATAAGGAAGTGACTCGACGCGACATCTGTGATCTTCAGCTCGAACTTGCTTCTCTTTCGCATGCAGGACCGGACTCGAAGATTTAAATTTCGGTTTTCGGATTGATTCGAAATTGTGGGCGTGGGTGTGAAATAAGTGTACGAGCGTGTATTTGGAATGTTCAGGCACTTTATTGCTTTCTATTTTTAATACGCTTCCAAAAAAGAGTTAATCAAATTGTTTTTAAACGGCATTATTAATTCATCCTTGAACAGCTCTCTTCGAGAAAGGAGGAAATATAAGAGAAATACACAAATTATTTGTAAACAGGAACAGATAGAGAGATAGTTAGAAATAGAGATAGAAAGAGAGAGGGGGTGTGTCTGTGTCTTCTGAACATGCGATTCAAACAAAGCTTCTTCTTCTTCTTCATTCTTCTTCTAACATTTCCAATTCTGGAAGAGTCGGCTGGGATTTTTGTTTTTGGTAAAGAGAGGAAGGATGTGTGTACGTGTGTGTGAAAGAGATAGATAGAGAGTGTGTAGACTATACAGCACATACATAAGAATACGTTTTTCTGAAAACTTCTTCGATGGATTTTAAAATTTAAACTCAACAGCAAAACGATGAGACGACGGAGGAAGCCTTTGGAACAGTTAAAATTAAAGTGAATCAGTGAAGCATCATTGACGTCTTGAAATTCAGATCGCATTTTTGTTGTTCATTGAGTTTTAAGGATCGGTTTTGTGCGGTGAAAAGCTTGGGTTGTCAAGGTAACAAACAAAACAAACGACATAAACAAAATAAGCGCGTCTCTTTGACAGGGGGAATAAACAAAATGCGATCTACGAACTAGATTAGTTATGAAGAATCATTATTATTTCTGTCTCTTCATCATCAGCCTCTTTCTTCATCGTTCTACTTTGCCGCTTCTTCTGCTTTTTCTTTTTGGTCGTTTCTAATTAGTCCATCTAGAGAGCTACGAGTAGGCCTAAAAAGAGAAGTCTTTTCGTGTCTTCGTCTTCTTCGCAAAACAAATGGAAAAAAATCCTCTTTCCTCTTTCCGGCAATGTAACGAAAAACGATGTAAATCATCTTCTTAACATTGGAAATAGGCGACGTTTACTCAATCACTCAATCAATCGCTCATCCACACAATGCACACACGCACGCACACACACACACACGCACTATAAGCGCACGCACAATTAATTCAATTACTGTTTTTGCGTAAATCTCTCGTGCCTTCTTCTTCTTCTTCATCTTCTTAATATCCACGTTCATCTAGAGGTAAAATATCACAATGGCAATTCGCTCCAACCTGAGCGCGATTCCAGTCGCGTCTTCCCTGCATTTCGGATCTTCATTTGTCAAATCTTCATTTGTCAGATGTTCATTTGTCAAATTCCCATTAGTCAGATCTTCATTTGTCAGATGCTTATCAGTTAAATGTTCAATTGTTAAATTCCCATTTGTCAGATGTTCATTTGTCAAATCTCCATTCGTCTTCACTGTCAAACCTTCATTTGCTGTTGTTGTTGTTGTTATTGGTTTCTATGGAATCGGACGCAAGCTCGAGGAAACGGCCAGCCCTTGGATTTCGGATTTCATTTGTTCTTGTAGTTGTTATTGTTATTGGTTTCCATGGAATCGGACGCAGGCTCGAGAAAACGGCCAGCTAACAACAATCGATATTTGGTGGATAGTAATAGTGAAAAAGTAAAAGTAAAAACAAAAAAACAAAGAGGGAAAATTTCCGTTTTCAACAACCGGAAAAGTTCTCCGCTCTGCGACTCCTCCCTTCCTTCCTCTCGGCCCCTCCCACACAAATAATTGTCTTTAAGCACACTTTTCTTCTGTTCGTTCACGTTCCTAATTCGTAACAAAACAGAATAAACAAAAGTTGTTTGTTTCAAACACAGCTCTCTACTTTGCCTTTTTTTTTGCTTTATCGAACAATTTCAAAAGTTCACTTAACGCAAAGTTTTATTTGATTTTTGTTTTGTATATAGTGTGTGTGTGTGTGTGTACTTCTTTTTTTTTGTATCCATAATTTAATTGTAAATGTAAAAAAATGCTTTTATTAATTTCCCTCTTCGGTTTACTTATTTCTGTTTTCATCATCATCATCATCATTGTTGTTGTTCGTTCTTTCTTTCTTTCTTGCTTTGTGGGAACTTTTCAATCTCTTAAACATGTTTGTGAAGCTGCTTTTTTGCTTGAATGTGTGCGTGGGCAGCCGTAAATTTGAATTTTTAAATTAGTTTTTCTTTTCTTTCAAGTTTCAATTAATTAATTAGTTATTAGTATTTAGCTTTGTTGTTGGTGTTGTCTTCGTTCCGCTTCGGTCGAAGGGTTCCTACGGGTCCTCGGCCTCGGCGGTCCCTCCGCCTCCTCCGCCACCGCCGCCTTGGAGGTCCCCGCTCTCCATCGTCTCTTGGTGGGGCCTCAGGATGGCCCGCACCGTCAGGAAGTTCTTCTTGAAGCCGAGCTTCGTGTAGAGACTCTTGGAGGCGTCGTTCTCCGGGCGGATGACGACGAACGGCAGGTAGCCGCGCTGCGAGACCGCGTTCGTCAGGTACCTAGCCAGCGTTATGCCGTAGCCTTTCCTCCGGAACTCCGGCTTCGTCTGCATCGAGAACATCGCTCCGTAGTAGGACTGCACCATCCAGGCGGCCAGTTCGCCGCTGCTCGAGAACACCCCGAAGCAGGGCAACCTCTTCATCAGCTTCTCGAACACCTCTATCGACTCCATGTGGTTGGCCGGGTACAGGTCGTGGATCTCCTGAGCGTGCTCGGGCGTCAGCTGCAGCATCTCCGCACCCTCCTCGAAGCCTCTGCAAAACACCAGGTATACCAGGATGTGAGATATTGAACGCAAAACATCGTTCGCAAACTGACGTCAAGTCTGCGTTGGTGATTGTGTCGTTTTCGGGCATCGTGGCCGGCTCCATCAGGCTGTAAATGTCTCCGTCCAGCTTCTCCACGGTGCCGCGGCTCTCGTAGAAGGTCTCCATCCTCTCCACGATCTCGGCGTTCGTGAAGTTCAAGTAGATCGGGCACGACCAGTCGATGAGGACGTCCTCTTCGATCACCAGGTCCAGATCGTCCAGATGATCGCTCGGGCAGAACACGCTGAAGCTCTCGTACAGCTTTCCCTGCGGCTGCAACAATCGACAAAAGAACACAATTAACAACGAAAGCAAACCAAAGAAAAGACACATCAGACATGATGATAGTTCAGTAAACCAAAGGAAGTAACCAGAAGAAAAACTATCAAAGAAGAAAACTGAAATGTTAATAGATAGATGTGTTGTAATAGTTCAATATAGACCAAAGAAAGATCAAACAAGACAGTGGACATGTTAATAGTTGTGTAGGGGACGGAAGGAGCGTAGTTTCCGACCGGACACTGCGTCAAAAACAAGCTGATCTTCTGTGACCTTTGGCCCTCTTCCAATTGGGTCACACTTTAATGACCGCTAAATTATTACTCTTTTCTTTTTGTTGATTCGTACATTCCGGAGTGCCCGTTGCGCCAATATCCGGGGTGGTATCACGTGATGGAAGGAGGAGAAGTAGGCACCAAACCTCGTTCGATACTTCACGCGACGCAAATTACATTCCATGCAAATCAGACGGCCTTCGGAAAGGTCAAAGAAGGAACGAGAGGAAATTAGAGAGAAAATGAACTGAACTAATCGGAGGAGGAGGAGGAGAAGAAGTTGATCATCATCAATTGAAATACGTACCGTTCTGGTCATCCCTGGAAAGTGGAGGGTCACGACCTGCTCCGGCCAACTTTTAGACACGTAGAAATGAAAGTCCCACACTCGATCGTTGATGTAAGTCTTCACCGTTTGGTGGAACTGAAACACACCGAAGTTCATTCAATTTCTCGGTTAGCATATACGACACAATAATCAATCAGTACTCTAATTAAAGCTAAATAAACAGGCTTTCCAATGAACGCATTGGCGTTTCTGTAAGTATTACCGTATTCCCGTAATTCACTGTCAAAGTTGAAACAAGATTTACTAAGCCTCGAAAATCTAGTGTCTTTACAAAACAATGAATTTCTCGGTAACTATAAACAACACAATTATCAATTAGCGCTCTAATTAAAGATGAATAGACGAGCTTTCCAATGAACCTATTGGAATATTTGTAACTGTTACCGTTTTCCTATAATTCACTGTCAAAGTTGTTGAAATTTTGTCCTTAATTACAAAAAGGCAAAAAGAAATCAACGTTCGTTTGGTGAACTTGAGGTGCGTGCAGTTCGAACCCTAATTATAATGTATACGAAGCACGCACCGAGATTCTAACGTGCAGATTGCGGAACTCTTAAGCCAAAGAACACGACTGTAAACATTGATTTTCGACTGCACCAAAAAGGAGGAAAGAAAGGAGAGAAACGGCGGCACGTTGAATTCCATCGACACCCAACGGTTTGCTCGATTCGTTAATCAAATAAACGTAATCGACGCTTAATTCGCTTCCGAGCCGAACGACCGATATTACCGCTTCAAAAATTCATTTCTCCACGATCAACAGGTGCCCAGAGTCACGACGTTCCTCCGGCATCTCCGAAAGGAAGCCAACACTCGCTCACTCGCACTCTAAATCTAGTTTGCTCGGATAACAAATGATGGACGGAATTGCACTCACTTTTATGGAATCGGGCAGGTAATTGCCGAGCAGCTCCAAAATCTCCGGCAGTTCCTCTTCTTGTACCAATCTGAAATTCTTCCCTTCGGCCAATACTTCTTCCATTGCTGCAAAAACAGATACAGAGAGAGAGAAAGTAGAAAATAATCAAACATTCAAACCTGTCAAATTTACAATTGAATTGTCGTAGCAACAAATATACTAACAACATCATCATCATCATCATGAAACGTCAAAATGATCTGTCAAAACGAAAACAAATGTATTCGCTTAACCCCTTGAAATGCAATTGACCTGTCATTGTAGATGTATGTTACTTAATTATTGTCCATCAATCTAAGTAAATATTATGCAACAAATTATTTGACGTATCTTCATTATGGAAACGTGAGTAAATAAACTGTTGTCATGACAGATAATAGTAGTGATGACATTAGCAACAAATTGTTGTTTGACGTTTCTTCATTAACGAAACGAACTGTTGCCATGTCAACTTCCGCTCTTACGTCATGTCAACAGGAAGTGACGATAGTTGTTTATTAGTATTTGATGAGCGCGTAGTGCAAGCACAGCAAATTGAAATTGGTCTTCTGTTCCTGAGCGAAACGTCCGTATCGAATTACTCGTTCGCTGCTTTCAAGAAGGAGATCTGCGATGTGTGTACGTGTACAAACACGAGGGATGAGTCAACGCACATGGGACTCGGTGGGGGTTCGAAAATCATTACTCCCATTCAACATCCAAACCCTCTCCCAAAATCACCCCCATAAAAACTGTCCATCATCAGCATCGAAAACTAACAAACAAGAACATGTTTCCATGGAAACAAATAATTTACTATTCAGTCCGTTTGTTCCAGTCCAAAGCTTCGTATTATCCTTTTCGAACGCAGCGCGGCGTCCCTAATTTGATTTCGTTGTGTTTTTCTTTTTTCAATTGCAAAAACAGTTCCGTTTCCATTTCCATATAATTTCTCCAAAACAAAACTTTTCCTATACGTTCGTAAACAGTCGCAATTAAAATTGAACAATCCCGCTTCGTGAATTATTAAACGGTGCAGTTACCATGGAAACCACAACCGTAATTCTTTCGCATTCAATTGTTTCGTTTTGAATAGTTCCATTAACGTTAAGAAGAGCGAACAAACAAACATTTTGTCGTTGTCACCTTCATCTTTGAAACAAAACCGAAACAAAAATGTTCACCTGTCAAACATGAGATGAAAGAGTGGATGCGCCGGGTTATTAATTATCTTTTTTTTTACAAATAACATACGCAGAGCGCAATTAAACGGGAATTCGAACAGTAAACGATTGTAATTTGATTAAACGTGAATTGGGTTAGCCGCGCGCGTCTAATTAAATTAAATGTTTTAATTGGTTTCCAAGGATACGAATAACAAACGCGTGCAATGACAGTCGTAGCGTGGCTAACGGTAATTTCGACTGCAAACTTTTCATTGTAAACCCACCAAAAAGAAAATGACAAAAACATCGTTATTTTGTGTAATTATTATTTAATGCAAATCATAGTCATTCCATCATTTGCTCGAAGTTTCAGTTTACTTCCAGTTTACAAACGTCAAATGTGACATTGACACATTTAATTTATATAATTATCTGTTTGTGAATGAATTGCCACAATAAATTACGTTCTTGTTTTGTATGGAATTTAGTTCAAACAGTTCACAAACAATATTAATGACGATTATTAAACAACTATATCCAGTGACAGTTGCTTCATAGTTTCAACCAAACTCGATAATGTCAAATTTGACATTGACACATATGTTTATAAGTGAAATACTACAATATTAATGACGTTCAACTAGTGTATGCAGTAACAAAAGTTTCAACCTAATTCAACATGTCAAATTTGACATTGACACATTGCAAGTATAGCATAGTTCAACAACAAATTAATTCTCTCAACGTAATTTCTAAATTAGTGCAAACAATTAACAAATACTAATAACAATTATTATGTATTAAGGTGTTGAAATTGGACGTAACACAATTACTTTCGGTTTTAACCCAATTCGACAATGACACATCCATCTGTCAAATTGACTTGTAACGTCAATTTAAGATTAAATTGATTTCTTCTTTTCTTTTTTCGAAAGGAATACAGTTACGTTGATGCTGTAAGGAAAGTTTGAGCGACGCTTCTGGTTTAATGAACATTGACATTGACATTTCTAACTGTCGTTAGTTTGAGAGCAAATAGGTTGCAGTATTACGTGATTAGTTATTGATGATTTTGGTAATGAATGTTGTAGTTTTAAATATTGTGATAGTTTTTGGGCGTTTTCGCTTGTATTGTTTTTGTGACGAAGATGATGATGGTGATTTTGGTTTCGCCGCAGGAAAGAATTGATTTTGCAGAATGACGGGTGTTTGGGTAGGGCTGCGATTGAATTGCGAGCACACATGCAAAGAACAGAAGAGGGCTGTGCGTGGAGTCACGATGGACTGGTGAGTCATGGCAAAAAAGAAGTGGTGTGTTACTACCTCGATCGAGCCGACCGGTGTTTGCGAGGGTTTCGTCCTGCGTCCCGAAGAGCGGCGTCTGCACCCCTTTTTGTCCCTTAAAAGTCTGCTGCTGCTGCCACTGCTGCACGTTCCGTCGTTCTTCGTCCGCTCCTCTGCACCGAAAGAGGGAACCAAGGAGGCGCGCGGAACTCGATTTACCACACTGCCTGCCCCCTTTTTTTTCCCACCGATTTGTTTAACAATAATTTATCCGCTGATCATTCGCCCGGAGATTGTAGGGATGAGATACAGAGAGAGACAGATAGAGAGATAGACCGGGAGGCGTTGAGGGAGACTGCTGTGAGACGGACAGAGACAGAGAGACGGAGAGGTGTCTGCGAAACTAAATGTTTTATGATGAAAAGCACATTGATCGAGCCGCAGGGTGCGGAGAAGCCTGCATCCCCCGAGCGCCTCCCTTCTACTGCAGCAACCCGCGGTACAGCAACTCTCAGCAGTCGCCAAACGATCGTCCTGCGTACACCACACCAGTGGCGGCAGGGCGGAAAAGGGTACAGCGAGACGAGCAGGAGAAGGGTAGGTGGCGCGCGCTGCGCGCCGCGACGCCGACTAGACGCTCCCGCAAAAACATGCTAATCCGTGCGTCGTTCCTCGTCCGTTGCATAGCGCCGCGACGCATTCAGGAGCGTAATCTTACACAATTCACAACCAAACGTCATTTCTGACAATAACTGTCAGATTGCTGTCGAATAGTTTCATGAACCGCCTTTGATCTCAAACAACCCAATTCCATAATCAAACGTCAGAGTAATGTGACGAGAACTGTCAATTTGTTTCATTGCTTTCAAATATGTACACAAACCGCCTTTGATCTTAAACAACATAATATCATAATCAAATGTGACAACGACTGTCAGATTGTCATTACACAATAATAGTTTAAATTTGGGCTTGGCACAACCAAAATTACAGTCTCTTCAGATTTTTGCTTATATCTCGAAAACTATTAACGACAAATCAATAATTAAGCATTCATATTAAAGCTGAATAATCACTCTTTAAAACGTGTTTACTGGCATAGCTGTATCTTTCACAGTTCGCTCGTAATTTTCTATCAAAGTTGAAGAAAATTTTGTTAAACATTGACATATTTTATTTTAATCTCAATGGACTTATTACGGTCCTGCACGGTATGGCCCCTGACGATAATCGAGCGTTCGTTTTCGAATCCAACACCCCCTCTCACACCCGCAACCCCCCTTCACCGCCCCGAAAATCGCAGCACCCCATGCGTGCATCTGCCCACTACAGTTAACCAATTATAATTCTGCACCAAATCATTTTACCCTTAGAACGACTTTCACGGAGGCGCAGCACGAACACAAAAGGAAAACAGTGGAAGAAAAATGCGAAAAACGAAATAGAAAACAATCGACGAACCTTTGTGTTACCATGGTAAACAAATAACCGAATGAGGTGGGTGGTGTGGGATTAATGTCAAGTTCAACGACACGTTGACAGCTTTCGTTTCGAATTTTATTTTCAGCGGAATCGATTCAAACCACGCGAAGCAACTTCGATTTAGTTGTCAGAAGAACGAGGTAAATGGGAACAGCACGCATCTGCATCGAAATTGACTTCGGGTAATTATAACTTTGCCAGGACGACTCAATCAACGTTATGTCTATTCTGCAATAGACGTTCCATTACGTTTTTGCTTGTATCTCCGAAAGTGTGCGCGATACATTGAAGTTTGAATAACCAACGTAAAGATGAATAGTCACTCTTTAAAACATGTATATTGGTACAGGTGTATTACTTGTGGTTTGGTCGTAATTCACTGTCAAAGTTGAAGAAATGTTGGTTAAGATTCAAAAAAAGTGTCTTTACATTTTTGCTTATATCTCGAAATATAAGAGCGACAACTTGATAATTAAGTATTCAAATTAAAGCTAAATAAACACTCTTTAAAACGTATGTATTTTTATGATTGTGTCATTTGTCATTTGGTCGTAATTCACTGTTTGATTTTTAGAATTAGTTATTGCAGAAACATAACTATGGTGGATGCGCCGGGATATTTTATTATTTATTTACTTGTAATTCAAAAATCCAATCGATTCTAGTTTACTTTTTTTCAATATATTAAAATCTACTACTTTCTGAATGCATTTTCACTAATTATGTATTCGTATCATAAAGGCTTTTTCTTTAAATAGAAACTGGAATGGATTTTCGTTCGGTTAGTAATCCAATTTATGCGACCTTTCGGCTTAAAGTTCAATCCAACTGAAGTACACAAAAATCGCCGATTCTTCGACATTCACGTCCCTCAAAACGACTTTGATCTCAAAAGCTGAAAGGTAAATATCAATTGCAACACATTGTATGTATGTAATCCAATTAGTAGTTTCTGTTAGATGAAGAAACTGATCCTGTTTCAGCCAACAACAGAAAATGTTTACTTTGACTTTGCGGAGAATCTATTGGATGATAAATAATTCATGAAAGAAAACGGGTTCGTTGGAGGGTCGAGTCAGAAGGTAAACGAAATCGTTTCGTAACGAGTGTGTCGTCGCGTGCGTTCAATTATTTCGAACCAATAAATCGGCGTCAATTAACTACTACAAATTATTGAGCAGGCTACGAATTACGCACTCGTCTTTCGTTTCTGACAACAACAACAACAAATATGGCAATCATTAAATTACCATAGTTACAAGTAATGTAATGGCTATATTGTTGCTATTGATTGGATCCGAGTAGCGATTGTTAATTGAGGATTTAGTGGAAGTGCATCGCTGGATAATAGATGAGACTTCCACGGACTTAATAATTCCATGCAATTACGAAGAGAGAGAAATAGGGAATGAATGCAGTTTAAAAGTTAAATTATTATTATGAAGTTCACCTATTGTCTTGCTCGCAGTGCACTATCTCCTTTGTTTTGTAATGATGTGGACTGGACTGGAGGGGAGGTGGGTTGTGATAATTGGAATACTATTACGCTGTGTGACCCACATATTTCGAAATTGAGCTAAATGTTCACTATTTTGAACGTATTTACTGCAGTAATTATGCAGAAAATTTTCAAGTATTGTCCTTACTTTTATGTTTATATCTCGAAATCTAAGAACGATAAATAGATAATTAAACATTCAAATTAAATCTGAATATTCAGGCTTTAAAACGTATGTATTGATATTCATGTATCATCTATTGTTTGACTGTAATTCACAATCAACATTTAAGAAATGAAAATTAAACGTGCGAAAAAGCAGTGTCTTTACGTTTTAGCGATTTTCTCGAAAACTATAATAGATAGAATTGATCCAAAAGATGCATATGAAACTAGGATAGTTGGGGAATGTAATTTATATCAAGTTATTGCTGTGTCTAAAGCCGTTTGGCTACAATTCGCTGCCAAAGTTGAAGAAATGAAAAATTAACGTGCGAAAAGCAGTGTCTTCACATTTTAGCGATTTTCTCGAAAACTATAATAGCTAGAATGGATCTAAAAGATGCATATGAAACTAGGATAGT
>JAFMTC010001707.1:37951-48739 GCA_018845635.1 Nicrophorus orbicollis | reverse complement strand
CGATAATTTTTCATTTCTTCAAATTTGACAGCGAATTACAGCCAAACGGCTGAAGACACAGCAATAAATGAATATGCGTTACATTCCCCAACCATCCTAGTTTCATAAACATTTTTCGTATCTTTTGTATCTATTATAGTTTTCGAGAAAATCGCTAAAATGTGAAGACACAGCTATTTTTCATGCGTAAATTTGTTTTGATTACTTTAAGTTAATTTATTTTTTAAATTAGATATTTTCCAATCTGTGAGTGAACCATTACTTAATACCAATTTGTGACAGACTATAAATAAAAATAGAACACGTAAAATGATATTACTTTTCGCTTCACAGTCTTGCTATGTAATAAAGTCATTGGGTAATACGCGGTTGTTTTTACATTCGATTCTGTTGATCTAACTAAAACCCGGTGAACGGAGAATTTCTAATTTCACAAATTCATATGCAGCAACGAAAATATGAAAGAAATGAAGGCGGCTTCTCTAAAATTTTCGCAATGCCCCCTTAATGGAACGGATAACGAGAGCGTCGTAAGCATATAACAATGCACACACAGAACGTGAAGGAGACAGGTCGATAGATCGATCATCTCGCTCTTACTCTAAGCTTAAGAATGGCTCTGTTCTATCGGAGATGCAGTTTCACTTTCTATAAAATCCACGCCGGCAACGCTCGTTACGCAACCGTTGACCGCAATTCTGCAATTCTCGCACGGGTACTGCCTTTTGCCACTGCAAAGTTGAACAAAAAAGGTTCAACTCCACGAAAGGGAGGTAAATGTGTGAGTGTGAACTGGGTCTCCGTATTGAAAGGCGAAGACGTTTCCGTTTTATACTCCGATCGGTTTATGTATATGTAAAATGCATGAACGGAATCGATGATAAATTTGATGTAAATGCATGCATCTAGTTTCTATCGAGAACACGTAGCGTATACGTCTGTCGTACAATTTGGCGTTGCATAATTAATGTGCAATTAGTAATGTAGGTCGTAGTAAAACTAGCTCCTGGGCGGTCTACGCACGAGATTAGTATTCCTGTACGAATAATAGAATGGGCTACAAATCGTCAACCAGATGAACTTCGAAAAAGAACGCATTACGTATAAATATGAAAGGTCACATTTGTAATTCAACTAATGACCATTCCTGTCTTTGAATTGTATACCTTATGATGATGACTTATTCATAAAATTTCACTGGAAATAACTAGTTTCTATTTCATGATCGTCTAGTTATTAATATCAATTATATTTATTGTAACACAAATAATATATTTATGCAATAACAGTAAAGAAATTTAAAAAGTCCAATTTTTATGAACATTTCTTTGCAATTTGATTTTCAGGTGTAAAAAAGTTGATATACAAGTCAATAAATAAAGAATTGTTTAATGTCATACAGTTCTATGAGTTTCATCTATGTTATTTCATTAGAAACATAATTGAATATAAATATTTTATACTCAGAAATAGCAATGTTATGCAAATGAAATTAATTTTTTAAAAATACTCTTTTTTTTTGGGTGAATATGAAATGGGGCAGCAACGTTACAGGAATTAGAAAGAGCTTTCGAAAGCATAATTGATTGGCGGCTTATGTAACTCGTTTAGAAGTGCGTTTCTCTGTAAAATGTCTAATTGTAATTATCGATTATCCATTTTCCACTACACAAATGATTGTAATGACTCGTTTACAAATTGATAATAAATTAATTATTACTTGAATTACTTGTTTTTTTAGATAAAGCTTCAATTGTGTGTCTTAATCGCATTTCCATAATTGCCGGAGGAAGTGCGACCTAATTGCAGCATTGTGTTCTAATATACACTTCATTGTCATACTTGTTTATACATGAATAAGTCACGTTATTTCCCCTGGTAATACTTGTTATGTTAATTGAGCTACGTGATCATAAATAAAACGATGTTTTAATGTTACCATTGATACAGCAATTTTAGCATCGGATGAGAATCCAGCAGTATCATCGGAATCTCTGCAAGAAAGTTTAGACAAACTACAGAAAATTGAGAATTTCCGTTCATGAAATGAAATCTGTACAAATCACATTCACACTAAAGAAAGACACCTGCCCAACAGTTAGACTAAATGGACAAGATTTGCCCAAATCAACTAAAGTCAAATACTTGGCAGAAAGCTTACCTGGGAAGACCACATTCAGGCTAAGAGGGAACAATTCGAAATAAAGTTTAGAAAACTCTATTGGTTATTGGGACAAAAGTCTGAATTATCAGTGGAGAATATAAACTATTAATATACAAGGTAATCTTAAAACCAGTATGGACAAATGGTATCCAATTAGAGATGTAGCCAACAAATCGAACATTCTAATTATCCAGAGATTTCAATCAAAATACCAAATATGCAAATACACGAAGATCTCCATATAGATTTTGTTCAGGATACAATATCTATGTTCAGTAGTAGCAGATACACAAACAGACTGGAATTACATAATACATGTTTTGGCTATTGACTTATTTAACAACAAATAGACTTAAGCGTTATAAACCACTAGATTTAAGTAATTGAAGTAAGTTAAGTATAGTCACAATAATGGTGAACATTCACCGGAATACTTTATCTGATCAATTTACTTATTGTTCAACTTGAATAGATTGCAAATAAACTTACTCACACAATAAACTTATTAAATGATATTTAGAGGCCCGCATTATCAAGTTAATGATGTTGCTTTACTTGATTTAGGATGTGTTAATTGCAATATCCTTGTGTAAACTGCATGCTTTTCTATTCTACTGGAAGTTTCGCAAAGGAACTACGAAAAAACAGTATAAGGAATATGGTGTGGCCTTGCGTTAGGAAAAACTAAAAAATTCAGAGGATATTGCATTGTAATTATGGTGTAAACGGAGGCAATGAGCGTTAGACTCACAAATTATGTGGTGAATGTAATTTAATTTTTACATTACGCTGTATTTTGACATGGAATTAGTCATAGTGTTTTGTGCGTTCCTCGTTTATTATGACGAATTGCAACATGGGTCGTGCAATGTTTAGTTAGGGTAACACGTTTGGAATGTCCATGTTTGCAAAAAAGAGAAGAAATTTTGCTTAAAACTAAGTAAATATTGTCTCGTGCTTGACACATTTCGCTCAGTTATATAATACTAATGTACATTGCAGGTATTAATCATCTCTTAAAGATAGAATTAGAGGTTTCAAACGTTTCAGTTTTGTAGCTTGGGTTGACGCATTTCGCTTAGTTATATCTAATGGTAATGTTAATCACCTCTTAAAGATGGAATTAAACGTTTCAGTTTCGTAGCTTAATCTGCAACAGTTTCTTCATAGAATATCTATACTTCGTTCGAACCAAATTTGAAGAAATGTAATAAGTATAAATTTGTTAATAATTTATGTGCAAGATCTATGTTAGATACTAATTTTCGAAGACCTGTAATTGAAATTCTTTATCATAAAATAAAATAATACACAAAAGAAAAAATCATTTTCCATTAACGATATAGTTTTCTAATTGGGTCATAGAAAACTAATGTTAAATCACTATTTTTTTTTGGTAGTTCTTTCAACATCAATCCTTTAATTACATAACATCCTGTTTTTCGACGCTCGGAATCGAGGTATACTTTTTTTTTAGACCTTTCTGGTTTAATAATTATCAACATCTGGAATTGTGTTTCTCAATTACTTTTTTTTGTATATATAAGGAGAAAATAATTGAAGAATCTCATCAAGTAATGGATCTAATTGAATATGTTTTAATTTCAAATTATTTAATTTATATTCAAATTTAGTACTGTAATCCATGGAATTTCTTTGTTGAACAAAACTTTAGAGTTTAACAAATACTACAGCAAGAACAGGGCTTAATCCATGGAATTTCTTTGCTGACTGTTTCTGAGTTTAACAAATGCTATTGCAAGAACAGGGCTTTGTAAAGAAAATGAATAGCTTTTTCTACTATCAAAAGAAAGTTTTATTATATGAACAGTCTTAAGTATAAACTGAAATCAAATTTGAAAATATGAGTGTAAAGTTCTTCCCAAATATACCAAAGAGAAAATGACAAAGGTAACACAATTTTGAAGAAGTCAAAAGTTGTCTTAAAACTTTTGATCAAATTTTGCTGACTTCGTTAGCAGAAGTAACGTTAACTGTTACTGTATCATGTGAATACAAATTATAAATGATTCAAAGTCAAATATGTGAAACAGAATCTCCTGGAAATCAAAATTTCGTCAAGAGATTTATTTAAACAATCAATCATTTTTGTGTTCAGTATAGAAAATTTAGCATATTAATACAAACTTCAATCATCATCAACATCATTATTATTATTTGCTAAATGTGATTGTAATTTTCCACGGTCAAAACAGTATTTCGATTTTATGGAAAAGTTTGCATCTTATTTTTATCGAATTCGAATATGTCTCCATTATTTCTTAATTATTATTTATATATTGCTATGCACGTGCATATAACAAAAAGTTCAATTCCGCCTTTTTTTTGCAATGAAACCTTACATATTTATATTCAGTTGTGCTCTGATCATCAAATTTAAAGTGAACAAATTTCGGATTCCGAATTGTAGCTTGAGAAACTCTGATCTAATGTATACATTTATATAATTAAATACTGTAGCATACATTTATAAAACATATTGATAAAGAGTTAATTAATGTTATTTATAAGAAATAGAAACAATAAGATCGTAGGAGACGTTGTACATACATCCACACTTTATGTAACCAAACTGCAGATAATTACATGTATCCATTGTTCGGTTGTACGTAATTCAATTGTTTCATTTTCTATCGGCCTTCTTTGTTTATTATTTGTTATAATTGGCAATCATTGAAAAATGTTAATTGTCGTGATATCTCAAATAAATGCTGTTTATTTCGTAATTTTAGATGTAATCAATAATGGCACTTATATAAAAATGATTTATTTTCAACTGAATCATGTGAAAATGTCTCTTTTTTTTGTTCATGGTTTGTAACAATTATGTTTCCTTTGATTTCAGAACTTCAGTATAGCGTGTCCAGCCAAGTGCGATACCGCATGCACGTTTATTGGGGCGTGAATATTAAAGAACTGCACGTGTGCCTCTGGCGTCCCTGGGCCGTGCTGAAGGAGCTTTGCAAGAACGGTACCCTCCTGAACGATCATTATCAACAGCCTGGATCACAATTACAGTAAGGAACGATGTTTAATGTATTCATGCAGGGACCAAAAGGTCACCTAATTGTTTGTCAGATTGCATGAGATTACTATATTTTGCGTCTAAAACTTAATAGTTTCATTCTTGAATAACTTCATATGAAGTATGAAGAAACCTCTAATTGCAGGGAACAAAAAGTCACGTAATTATTTATCAGATTGCATGAGATTACTATATTTTGCATCTAAAACTTAACAGTTTCATTCTTGAATAACTTCATATGAAGTATGAAGAAACCTCTAAATGCAGGGACCAAAACGTCACGTAATTGTTTGTCATATTGCATGAGATTACTATATTTTGCGTCTAAAACTTAATAGTGACATTCTTGAATAACTTCATATTTTAAGAAATATAAACACACATAACTTGATGGAATTTCATTAGTAGATATAGGGATTTATATTCGAGATCAAAAGGACAAAATGAAGTGGAAATGAAAGAAATAAATGTTAAGAATCATTAATGTAAAGGGTGGTTTTACTTTCAATGTAAGTTGACTATTCAGTTTATAACAATACGGAATAGTAACATCGCTTTTAGCCAAAAATTAGGGCCAAAGGGCTATCGATCCAAGTCAACTTGTCATTATTATCTCTGAAAACGACGGTTATCGAAGTAATTTCATGAAACGTATTCTATTCGTATATTATAGTAATACACCCATACCTCGCTTTACGGCCTATATACGTTCGACGAAACTTGGTCGCAAAGCGAAAAGCCGTATAAGGAATAAATTATTGCGCTTGCGCAAGATTGGCAACATGCAGATAATCGACATGGAGGAAAAGTGTTTTTTGCTGTTATAGGGAAACATTTTAGGCCGTAAATCGAAAACGTGCCTTAAGAGGGTCGTTATAGCGAAATGCCGTATAAAGAGCGGCCTACCGTTTTTTAATAAAAAGAAAACTTTTGGATGTTTTTAAGAAAAGTATTGTGATATTTTTGGAAATTTCATTCTGTTTAATTTTATACAAAGACTGCAGTATTTTCGCCTTGAAAATAATTACTTTTATATTCATGATCACTAAACATGTGCATTACATATGTAGAGTTATTCTTCATTTGATGATGATCTAATTTCTTAAGCTCGGTAATTTTATGATGAATGGTTTTCTTTTAAATTCGGTTCATTTTCTGTGTGTACCGTTTCATTGAAACATGTAATGATAGATATCATAATAAATATTATGTCGTTTCCTATGGATCAATTATCTTCATTAAAAGTAACAACCACGAAGCTGAATAAAAAACTTTCTATTTCGCAGCAAAGGCCCGCATTCTGATGAGATAATCAAATTGAGCCTGCCGGCCCCGTTGGATCTGGGCACACCTCCGAGGCTCTGCTATCCCGTGGTCATCTTCCTGCTGAGAGTCGACGGCGAGGGCGACGTTCATCCGGATGAAACCGTGACATAACCACCTCCGCTCCACCACAGAACCCTGTGAAACTGTAAACTGTTCTTGTTTTTCTAGGTCGCCCTAATCAATGTCGTTCACATAAAGGATTCCGTATGCACGCTACCCACCAGTATTCTAGCTCAATACTTGAAACAGGCTAACGGACAGTTGTCCTGTTTGAAAGTAAGACACGTCCGTTTCGCACACATCCGCCGCTCTGAACTTCCTTTCTTTCAGCAACTTTACCTCGCCACCGGCAATCCGGGCAACTACGACGAGGATAACAGCATACCCCTGGCAGTTGCAGAAACCGTGAACGGCGATGCGACGATGGCTCAAACTTTAGTTTGTCCCCAATCCGATGATTCCACGATCTGGAATTCTTCCGGTGAACAGCTCTGCGTCGTGTGCCAGTACTTCCCGTTGTCTCGCGCATTGCTTCCATGCAGGTAATTGTACAAGAAAAGACCTTTTGCAACGATTTGATGTCGTGCATTTCAGACACACCTGCATTTGCGCCAGCTGCTTCGACAAGCTGGAACGATGTCCGATGTGCAGAGGTTCTATCAAAAGTTACTTCTGCATTCGCGGAGAAGAGTACATGCCGCCTACGCAGTCGATGCCGAAGGATCCGCAAGAGCAGCACGGCCACTTTTACAATTGGCTGGACAGCCTGAACGATGCCCTCGTCGATTTCTTAGGTTTCCAGCGGTAACACTGAACTCGCCTGCAGATTGTTACGATTCTTATTAATATAATAATACTATAGTACTAACTGTTACCAGTTAATATAATAATACTATAGTACTAACTGTTACCAGCGTCGAAGAGCAGAAAGTCGCCAACATTATCATTACTAAACATATATGTATATTGTAAACTTAGATTTATCGATGAGCGAACTGAAAGGCATTACGGAATGGATCAGGATTAGGTTGTGATCGATTTGAAAACTATACTCATTATTATTTTTTTTCGTTTTGTAATTTACAATTATTGCTATCAATAGTCAATATTTGCTATTATCTTGTCCCTCCCTATATTATATGTTAATAACGTATCTTTATTTTTTATTTAAAATATGTTTAGTTTTACGAAATTGAGAAATTCGTATTTCGTTTGTTTACTTTATTTTTTTTGTGTAAGAGAGCTATATTTGTTTTACCGCAATCATTATTTTGTGTATATTTTTAATAGGAATTATTTATCTGACTACTATACTGTGATAATTGATACAATGTAAATAAAGTTGATATATATATTATAAAATTAGTATGTTTTTTTTTCTTTAAAACCTGCACAAAAGTTAACATTAGCAAATAATCTGATTATATAATTTGCAAGATCAAAATGTACGTTCGTCTGAACACACAGATTATGCGCTTGCGGTTAACGTACTCTTGCTTAGAGAAGTGCAGTTTAGGTGGGAATAATGTACGTTAACCGGAAGATACATTAACTATGGGAATTCTAATGTGCTTAATTTCTAACTATTTTATATACATATTTCTTGTGTTGAGCAATAAAATAATTAACCGCAATTAGAAAACGACATTGTGTAATGATAATGTGTGACATAATACACCCAAATTATCATTAAAAGGTGAAGGTTGTTACGTACAATCATCAAAATTGCAATGAGCAGAAACGCAACAAATTGGATCCAAGTAATACAAAAAATGAATATTACGAAATATGTTAATAAGATAGTGATACTGAGAATTGATTCATTTTTCCATAATTTGCACATTGGAAAAACCATGCATGTCGTAATGATGATATATCCACCAAAGTTAATTAAAAAACTATTTTTATTTCAAGCAAAACTACAGTAATTATGTGATTGTATTATGGGCATTTCTCGGCTTTAACACACTCTCCGTCCTTTTCAAATCTCAAGAATCCTTTGTTGCATAAGCATGTTTCCAACGCAATTTCGATGTAATCCTTTTGGGTGAGCACTTGGCCACAATAGGTATCCTCGTACGGAGCTACAAATGCAATGTGTTCGTTTTCTCCGCATTTGTTTTCGCCTGAAACTAAATAAAATACCTCGTAAATGATTAACAAATTAAGTTTAATAACTCTACTTACTTGCAGTTACCGCAATTGCAACGAAGAAGAAAGGAATGAATTTGCAATTCATATTCGTACGTTTTACTGATTCAACTGATGCGAGTTGAAGCGCACTCTTAGCTTTTATAGTGGAAAGAGTAATGACGCAATCACAGGCTATGTAAACAATGTATTAACGAAAGTGAACATCATTTAGTTTTAATAATCATTTATTGCTTTTGATGAAAGGATATAAAAATTTCGTAATCAACTTTAAAGGTCCGGGCATTTTTCTGCTTTAATGCACCTTCCTCCCTTTACGAATCTCAAATAGCCTTCGTTGCAGAGGCATGTTCTTATGGCGATCTCAATAAAGTCATCATCGGTCAACACTTGTCCGCAATAGGTATCTTCGTATGGGGCAACCCATGCAACGTGCTCGTTATCACCGCATTCTTTCTCTGATGTTACTGAAACATATTCATTCTATAATCATATACAACTGTTACAAATTGATTATTAATGTTATTAGCAAAACGAAAAGTTACTTACCAGAGACTACGAAAACGGAAACCAGGAAAAAAATGATAACTTTGCAGTTCATTTTCGAAATATCGAGTTTCTGTTTCAACGAAACAATTTATGATTGTTGAATTTCATATATTTATTTTAAATAAGTATAAAAATCATATTAATCTCTTAATTCTCCTCATTGTTATTAGAAATTAGAACAATTCATTTAATGACTTGCATTTCATTTATCAGATGAGTTGCAATTCCTCAATATTGTTACGTGAATTTAACTTAGAAAAAAACGTTCCAGACAACTTTAATATGTTTAGTTTTTGATAACAAATCTTGTTCATCAATTTCTACTGTTGTATCCAACCAAAATGTTATAAACTTTTAATTATGTCTGCTATTATCTTTTAATTAACGCGTATTCATGTGAAATTCTCATTATATAACAACGACATTTAATCTCTTTGATTATGGTCCTTATGCTAAATGGAAGCATTTGTAATTTTACATTGAAAGCGTGTGATTCAAAGAAACTCCTACCATTAAATATTATGTTCTAGCTTTTAGTATAGAAGAACATGTTTTGTAAAACACTCATACTTTACTCATTGATAACAAAACTGGTCTAGTTTACTTTTCAGTAGAAATATTAAATAAAACTACTTAAGAATACAACTGCTTAAAATCCATAAATTATACGGAGAGTACACAATCCATAACTACGAGATTATTCCATCCTAGGACATGAGAGTCCAATTATATTATTTAATGAAATCCTTTAAGAGTCATCATCATTTAACACAGTAGAAACTGGAGAAATGTGTTCTAGAAGTAGGAAAATAAGAAGTTAACATTAGGTGAATAAAAATGAATACAATTGTATAAGTTATGTGGGTACACATATTTTATTACTTCTTAATTTGAGTTACCTAAACAATAATCAATTGATATGTACTTATTGTAGTATTAAAACCATTGTTATATTTTAAATATCGTATTATTGACATTCATCCAATTAGGTATCCATTTAATATACAGATTAAGATTACTTAAAAATCAAAATATTGCTGTAGAATGTAGTAATGAGAGGAGCTTTAGTCTTGAGTTTAGAGATAGATTGGCAAGCAATTGTACAGCAGTTATCGATAGGATGATTTGTAATGCTATGTTTTCGTAAACTAATACCTAAAGTTACAAACTGTTAATCAGAATGTCTTAAATAAACGAAAGAAAATTAACATATTTGTTTTATTAATAGAAAGAATGACTATAAAAAAAATACATGATTGTATATAAATTAGTGAAATATAAATAATAATAATAGTTCAAATAATCATTCCGAAACTACATCTAGACTCTTGTTCAGTCTTGTGTTGGCTTTTTTCCTGGGTGCCCGTTTGGTCGCTTTCTTGCCATTGGCCAAATCCCTTATCCGAAGCATTTCCGAAGTGGGATTAGCATCGGTGCCGTCCGCTGTCGATACGGTAGCGACACGTCTCTCGCGCCGTTTCGGCACAACCGCCGTTTCCGTCGCTACTTTAGGCTTTCTTCCTCTCCTCTTCGGCGCGACTTCCACTACTTC
>JAFMTC010001694.1:7584-18553 GCA_018845635.1 Nicrophorus orbicollis | reverse complement strand
TAATATTTGAATACACACAGCGAAACGTGATTTATTATGCATAATTATTTTAATAATGTATATTCATTACGTGAAACCCATTTAATTATCCTTGTTAAGATTTATTCCCGGATTTAGTCCTTGCTCCACATAAAGCAACATACGGCTCGTAATGTACAGCGAATTGTTTGCATTGCTCAAATTTAATAAACTTGAAAAATATATACCAATTTAGCGAGAAACCCTTCAGTCAATAATAGTCCTTTATAATTATTATATAAAACATTAGAAAATTTTTAGTTCTTATTTTGTTTTGAATTACTAGCTCAAATATATACAATATTAAGGCCAGAAGATAAATAAATATGATAGATCAATTGATCGGTATTTATGAAACGATTCTGCTAAAAATCCCGAGAACCAAAATCCCGAAAACCATAAATTCGACTGCATTGAAATCCCGACGATGCCATTAGGTAACATACGAGTCTTAATTAAAATGAAAAATATATAATTATAAGATTACATTACTGTAGTAAATACCCTTTAGTAGGCAGACAATACATTTTGCTATTTTTTATATAATAATTATAAAGAATATAGTTTTTTTTTTCGTTATGTTATTTTATGAATTATTTGCTGATAAATATATAGTGGGTAGAAGATAAATAAATTGAAAATAATTTAATTTTAGAGTAAAATATTTTATTTATTATTAAAAATAATGCTAAAAATATTGGTTGCAATAATTATACAATTAAATAAATAATTACAGATAAAATAATAATGAATAATTGCGACGAGATTATTTTAAATTATCAAAACCGCGAAAAACAATAAATCTCTCATACAATTTATTGAATGTGGTATTTCCTTTCAACTGTATATTAATATACAGTATATAACTGTATATTTGTAATTATTTACAGCAATTTTTCTAGCAAATTACATTCATATATTAATCTAATCTATTAATGAATATTCAACCATTTGATAAATTAATAATAATAATTTATTGGTCAGACTATATAAATAAACAATTTATTCAATTAACTCTTGTAACAGTTCATTTTCATTATTATATTATTATTGTTGTTGTATAAATACATTTAGTTATTATCTTATTGTTATAATAAATATAATAATTATTTTATTTATTATTTCATCATCTTTATAGGTAAAATTGGGCCAAAGGCCTAACGACCGAGGTCTTTCTGCAAAGAGTGTACAAAATTTATAACTTACTTATAAAAGCCAATCGAAAAGAACAAAAATGAAAAACAAAGGAAAATTTAAAATAAATGTAGTCATCATTAGAAATATAAAATTAAATTGATAATTTATATTATTAAATTTGGATGCAGATCTTGAAAATCCAACAAGCTATTTATTATTAATCAAAAAATATTAATCAACCAGAAAAAGAAACAAACAAAAATAGTAACATAATTAAAATTCTAAAATATATTAGTGGGATTCTCTATTTTATTTATTAAATTAGTTATTTATAATTTGACACATACTGGCAATAAGTAAGTACTTTTAAACAAAGTGATATAGAAAAATAATAACAATGACCAAAGCAAAACTTTTAGTTCCCTACCACCGTATTACATTGCTTTATGGCGATCTTCCCATAAACCCATCGCCCTCCATAAAATACCTAGGAATCCTGCTAGATCCAAAACTTAACCTGAACTCCTATTCAAAAAAACTCAAATCCAAAATTGAGATAAGATCTCGTCATTTCTGTTCCCCAACATTCCGTAGTTCTGCAATATCCATCAAATGTAAAACATCCATCTATAAATCCAGCTGCCGTCCAATCCTCGAATATGGTTTCCACCTTCTCTTCCAATGCCGGTATCCTGTTCTGAAAAGTCTCTCCGTATCCGAGCGATCCTCCTTTCGTATTCTCACCAGGATCCGCCATCCAAACAACCCTCTCCATAACCCTCTGAATGACCTCCTCTATTCCAAAACCAAAATTGTTCCAGTCCTCGGTAGATACCTCTCCCTTTCCCTTAAATTTATTTAAAAACACTCCAATTGATCCTCTCTCTCTCCAAATTTTGTATCCCTCGAGATCCATCAACCAATCCTAAATATAAATATCCCAGATATACTGCTTTTTTTGTATATTTTTTGTCTTCTTCTTGTACATTTAATTTCTACATTGTGCATAATATTCATGGACGGAAAGACCAATGGTTGATATCCCTTTCGCCAGTCTTTTCTTTTTTATAATTAATATGTTTGGCTTTATGTTTAGCATTATATTTTGTTTTTGTAACTGGCCAATCAATTATATATCATTAATAACAATGTGAGCAACAATGTCTCATTAGAACACTTCCAAATATCAAAAATAAAATATGTATTCCATTTCTAACTGGGAGATCAAGGGTATTGCTTTTTGTGTTTGGGAAGGTTCACTAATTGTTATATAGACAATTAGAACGGTTTTTCAATCTGTTTCGGTATCTTGCAGTAAAAATTGACATTTCATTTCAATTGTCTTCATTTGGAGTTCATTGTGTCGTTTCAAACATACCATACTGATTGAAATCACTAAAGAATTTAAATGTTGCACTTGCTGACTTTTCTCCAAAGCTGTAATCCGTAATTAAACACTGCTCTCAATAAAATATTATATAGCAACAAATAGATTTTTACGATTTTCATACCTATTTACTTCAGCTTGATTGTAATGGGTCGGCGATTCGAATATAAAATATGGACATCAATCCATAATGTTACAATAGATTTGAATTTAGGAGTGATGCGATGCGAGTTTCGATGACATTTAGAAATGACATTTATGTCAACAAACCCGTCGGTGAGAATCTATTCGCGACTGCATAAAACCCGTCGTCGATGAAAATCTTTTGGGAAAAGGCTAAAGGAATATAAGAGGGATTTTGCATTTGAAAATGGTATAATAAATGTACGCGTGGGTTTTGACGTGAGTGTGCATGCAAGAATAGGTGAATGGTTTCTGTGTGGGTAAAAGCGCGCGGATAAAGTGCTTGTGTGTACGAACGAGTGTGTGTATGTGTGATGTAATAATAATCTGCTCGGCTCGGCTTGGCGCAAAGTTGTTGCTGAGTCTTCGCGAGTTATTCCGAAGGGCTTTACAAAAGGGCGGCTGTTCGGCCGGGCCGTTTCGAGATCTAGTTAGCGGAGATTGAATATGTGATTGGCAGTGCTTTCATAAACCAACCTCCTCTACATATTATTATTATTATCATCGAATCGATACTCTTCAGAAGGAAAGTGCGGATTTTTGTGCAAGTTTTCGCGGCGAAGGGTTGCGTGTTTTCATGGGGACGTACGTCGGTTGGTTTGTTGCTTGACTGGGATGGCTATTTGATGGGGGGGCGGCGGTGGTTTGAGGGGTGGTTTGCGATAGGGGGAACGGTGTGTTGTGTGTCGAGTATTGATGGCTTTGATCCCGACATTTCGAACGCAATATGAGGATGTCACGAACAGATGACGCGCCATCGCTCCTGCTTCTCCTCGACGCCGCCCCCGCTTTAGATAACAGGGGTCCACTCTCTCCTAATCATTAAATAATTAAAACTTTTCTAATTACATCTCAATGCGACATCTTCTTAATTAATCGTTACCAAAATATAATTAACAATTTAAACCCGGCGCCTTTCCTGTACAAGCATCTCAAAGATTTCGAAAAAATAGTAACAATGCAAAAGTACAACATAAAATTTCATTATATTTTGACGAAAAAATACAGTCTTTAGCCTTTTCCATTATGAATACGATAAATTTTCGTTATTATTCAAGACAATTTAAAATTCAGCAAACTGTATTGGTTGCTTGGCAGAAAATCAGTGCTATAACTAGATAACAAATTACTAATTTAATGGATTTATACTATCCTGAAACTAGTTTGGACATATGGAATACAGAACAACTCCAACATCGAAATACTACAGCTATTCCAATCGAAAACTTTGTGCACAATTACCGATACACCCTGGTATGTCCCCAACAGTGTTTTACATAGTGATCTACAAATCAATACAGTGAAAAGTGAAATTACAAGCTATAGTGAAAGGTATTAAGGAAAACTCCGATCACACCCAAATAAACTAGCTGAAAATCTAGTAAAGCAAATACAAACATACAGACTTAAAAAGTGAAACATTCTGGACTTACCACATAGATTTAATAAATATTATTATATTATATAAAATTATTATACGTTATTTTTTATAGATGGATACTGTTGAGTTTCCCATCTACATGACAATTGTACAATCTGCATAATGTCCTATTTGTGATAGATTGTGAATAAAATAAATGATATACAAAAAAAATCAAGACACTTGGAACTGAGTTAGTTGATGCAAATATATGGACTATAAGTATCTTATTGATTTAAAAACCACAGTAAAAATGCCACAAAAAGATATAATATTTCACTATTATGAATGGACCAATTCTATTGGGAATACAATATTTAGTTCTTAATCCAGACAATTGTAACTGAGTTAGCTAAATAAATATATGTGAATGTAAAATCAATTTTCAATACAATTTAGCTAAGAAATTTTGACTAGTCAAGGAATATAATGATATAAAATGATTACGTTTACCATTATTACAATTTTTCAAGCCTTAGATTTTAGAGTAATTTCCGATTTTTTCTATTTCATTTATTTATTTATAATACTAACATTTATTGCAACAACAATTATAGAAAAAAGTCAACATAATAAACATAAAATACAAAGAAAAATAATATTATATTGCTGCAAAGGGCCATTTCCATAGGTCTTTTTACCCTAAGTTTACTTTTATATAAACATTACAAGTTAAAATTGTTAATATTAAAAATGTGCTTTAAAAATAAGTTTTATGTAAGACTTCATCATCATCATACAACAAATTATTTTTGATTTATATGCATATTATATATTTATAGTTAACATTTTAAAAACTTCATCACGATCATCAACCCAACATTCTTAATTAATTATTTCATAAAGCAAGATGGAAACATTCAATTACGTGAAAGTATAAAATTATTATTTGCAATTCGCACAGAGTCGAAACAGAGCAGCTTCTTTAAATAAATCGTGTTTGATCTTATATCTCCTCGTCTTTGTCTCTCCCCCACAATATGCATCCAGGCAACCAATAAAGTTCTCTCTCTCTGTCTTTATTTCCTTCCAAACGCACTCTCCTCCTGCTCCTTTTTTTTGGGGTATACGATTCCGAATTACATGGTCTGTTACTCTTTCGCTTTATTAAGTGTCTCCTCTTTTACCCCCAGCAGCCACCCCTAAAGCCCGAACATATTTTATCACAAAGTGAATTTCACTAAACACAGAACCATCTATTAACATCCCCCACGGCTGAACGTTATCACCGGAGAGCAAGGACCGAAAAAAGAGGAATACAAAGCTACGTGCGTCGGTTGCCATCTATCGAGCTTCCCCTTTCCATCTAATGAAATCAATTCCACGGATGAGGGATTATACCAAATGTCGTATATTAAGTACATATAATATAACTTAACAATATATATTCATAAAGTTCATATATTGAGTACGTACTGTATGTTTTTAATTGGAAATCCAATTTACATTTTGACGTTGGACTTTAAAATTTTGCTCCAATTCCCAAATAAATTATAACAAATATATAACAGCAAATATATAAAACAAATACATATAATAATAGTATATAAATTGTTACAATTTGTAATTTACTAACAAAAATTAAAATAATATGACTTGAAATAAATATACAAGATAAACGTGGATAAAAAGTAATTATTTAATTGTTGCCGCTTTTTCAATTATCATCGATTTTGCTGCGCGAATTCATATACAATTCTCAGAATTATTTCTTTAGAACATATTTCAATTTTGATTATGTAAATAGAACATTATGTAACGAGTAAATACATTTATAATATAATTTTTGTATTCAAAGTTTTCAGTTGATATCATGTGAAAAATGATTAGAGCAAAAAATAAGTCAGTATTTTCGCTGATTCTGATTTGAAAGTTTTTCATACACAAACCATTATGCTAATGACCAACAAGATTAAATTAAAAATGAAATCCTTGAAATAAATCTTATATAAACCCTTATATTTATTTCTAATCCAAGCATTTTCTTAGTTTACTTAATCCAACATGATTGTTAACCAAATGTTTCCCGAATCATGGATATTCATCCAAGCCAGGGTTCTTCCATATGATTCTTTGATACATGTCCTTGGTTTATAAAAATTACACTTGAATGTATACAAGTTTTATTTCGTATTACGCATCTTTGAAGAATATTATATACTAGAAAATTTCCTAGTTTTCTTAATCCGACTCTATTATTAACAAATAAACTTGATTTATTTATATCATATGAGATTTACCTTGGTCTTTCTGTACTTAAATAATTAATGTTCCGAACAAAGACATCAATTAATTCTAATAATAAATATATGTACGTTAGTTCAGTTTATTTGCGGCACAATGAATTATTATGTACATACCATAATTCCTGAAAAAATTCCTATACACCTCCAACAATTGCTTTAACTTATTCTAAATAATTACAATGTTGATTGCACATCTCAAAAATTAGCTAACAAGTTCGTTTTTTACTTTGTTTATATTGTTTCCACTACTAATATTACGAAAAATGTATAAAGCATAGAAAACATGAATGTTATCTGGTTTAAAAGTTGATGCTAATGACCAATAAGAATAAGAATTAATGAAAAAAATGAATCATGTGAAATTTATATTACAATAATCTCTTAATGTATATTTAAGTTGAAATGTTTTTTTCCTGTTCACAGTATAAACAAAAACACGAAAAATTCATAATGTTCCAAACAAAACCATCAGTTATTTTGAATGGCAGTTCGATTGAAATTTCCTACTATCAGTTATAGCTGATCTAAATCATTACCATTTTCGTAATTAACTTTGAAAATTAGCTAACGACTTTCGATGTTTACTTTCCAGTGTTAATCTTATGAAGAATGCATTAGGCAAAGAAAAATTTGAATATTATCTGATTTGAAAGTTAATGCTAATGACCCAACAAGAATGAATGAAAAAATGAAGCATGTGAAATTAATCTTACATTAATCCTTGAATGGATATTTAATCCGAATCACTTTCCTAGCTTTCTTAATCCGACACGATTGTTAACAAGTTTTTTTACTCCTGATTCATTTATATTCACCTAAGCTCCACCGATATCATCCTACTTCACTTCCAAATTGCGGTAAACACTAAAGAAACAAATAAGGAAAAGGAGAGACAGACAGCTTTCGGAAATGCTGACGTCGACGTTTTTGGCAGCGAAATGACAGATGATTAGTGGAAATTTAAATTGAGTTAAGAGCGCAGCAAGAATCTTATTAGAAACGTCGCGTCCAATGGGATGACAGTTCACTTAAAGAATATTTTTTTTCGGTGGAGCTTTTAATAAAATCAGAGCACTCGCTCTGTGTGTACGTATGTACAAAATCCCCCCCTTTGGCTCTCGGCCAATTCCAAATTTATGTTCTGTTTGTCTGGCCCGTGTTTTTGTTGTCCCCTTTCACTGGGTGTCCATCTCTTTTTTTCATCTCTTCGTCTTATTCTTTCTTACCACTCTCTTTCGAGGGGATTTTCTGCTCTTGAAGTAATGCCCGCAATTAGATAACAGAGATTCGAGTGATCTTGGTACGCCGAGGGACGAGGAATTCTTACACACAGAAAAAATTGTGCGCGCGTATAATTTTTGGACTAATTAATTTTTGGGCAATTAAGAAAATGCACAATTTGCATTTCTGGCCGGAGGCCAGGTCATTAGTGACGGAGTCACGCTAAGATAAATCAGAATATGCTTTCTGAAAGAGTAGCGTGCATCATCCGAAAAATCGTTTTTCGTTTTTCATTTCCTTCTAATTAAAACCGTGCATTATTCCGGTGTGACCATTAATCACACATGGAAAGAGTTTATTTCAAAACTAACAAAGGAAATACTGCTAATTCAAGGTATTCAAATTTTCCAACTTACTATTATTTATTACTGATCATCGAAATTACGAGGGAGAAAATAGCCATTCGAAATATCACTTATATTTAATTATTAACAATAATATTTCTTGTATTAATACTACAAAAAAAAATTCAACACAATAAAAATGAAGAAAATGAAATAAAAATAAAAAATAAAGTACCATTGATGAGAAGAGCTATGTAATACAATATTATTTTTGTATGAATATGCTTTTCTATCTGTTATACAATTAATATATGGTTATTACTAATTGCATAAGTTGGTTTTATATTAAATAAAATCCAACTTCTTTCTGTAAACCAAGAAAAAGGGTTTGAATGGAAAACCCTTTTTCGATGCCAATCTTGCGCTTGCGCAATAATTGATTCCTTATACGGTTTTTCGCTTTGCGGCGAAGTTTCGTGCAACGTATCTAGGCCGTAAAGCGAGTATGGGTGTATACATACCTCGATTAACGTTACCTTATACAATGAAGCTTCGCAAGTTCAATTAATATATATGATTCAATGTCATAAAGATTCACTTCTGGAGAAAATTTAAAAGACATTAACTATTTCAGATAACTGTAAATAATAATATAAAAAATATTATAATTTCACATCATTGTAAAATATGACCTGAAGTTGGACTAGAACTAGACAATAACATGCATAAAATTAGAAATGAAGTTGCACAGATCGCCCAATCAACAAATTTCCAAAAATGTTGATGAATAATTTTTTTCTAGTATTAAATTTAGAATATATTCATTTCTAAAAGAATACAAATTCAATGAATTTCCTGCCGAAAACTTCTTTTTAGTAAAAATTAATTTTGATTTAGAATGAAATTTAAATGGATCAATAGTTCAAACAACATTTATCACAATCAATTATATGTTAAAACTTTTCTTTGTCTTCATTTTAACATGAAAAAGCGTATCTGTTTATAATAGTTTTACATAGGAAAACGAAGTTTTGCATAACAAAGTATTATTTGATATTGGATTTATCATTGTTTTAATATTTACAATAATTGAGGCTATTGCAATTACACCCATAGCTCGCTATACGTCCGCTCTTTATACGGCATTTCGCTATAACGGCCCTCTTCAATTAAGGCACGTTTTCGATTTACGGCCTAAATGATTCACTATAACAGAAAAATGTAGTCAATCTTGCACAAGCGCCATAATATATTCCTTATACGGCTTTTCGCATTGCAGCCAAGTTTCGTGGAACGTACCTAGGCCGTAAAGCGAGGTATGGGTGTAATTATTTGTAATAATTGAGGCTATTGACCGCTGTCATTCTGCTAATCAGAATATATTATCGTTCAAAAAAAAACAATTGTGCAACGCAATTTAGAATAGTAATAACTACGTACGAAAACCATTTCGATTGTTGCTGCAAGTAGAAAAGAAATCAAGTATGATATTACGTTCCACGTTTATACGATTTCGTAGGCAACTCATATACATTGAATGAGTAATTTGTACTTTAATGATACGAATCGTGTTCCTGAATGAGAATTAATGGTGAAATGTCGTGGCTGATATTGAAATAATATCCCGACTCGGTTTGACATTTCGATGTTTGGAACGCGATAATTTGATCGTTTGTACCGTTAAACCTTATCTCGACCGGTAATCATAGAGTGCTTTAGCCAGCAAATGAGGGAAGAAAAGGGCCTTAAACTGAGCACGCGTTTTTTTTTCCACTTCTTTTCTAATTGGCAGCCTTGTTTCCAGATGAATTATATTCCACCCGCAGATAAAAGTATCCCAGGTGGGGAAAATCAATTTCCCGTCCAATATCCATTGCTGCTCGCAATTCATTTTCGAACCCCTTTCGGGACCATTTCTTCCCACAAACTGCTTTTTTTATAGGTGTTTATATAAGACAGATGTGCGAAATAAAGCGACCGATGGAATAGTAAGAAAATCCCAGCGGAGAAGTTCAATATAGATATAACTCTGAGTTAACTTACGTTCATTGGATTAATTAGCTTAATTTTGATCCCGATATTGTAACAATAATTACAAGAAAAAACATTATAGAATTACAAAGAAAAGAACAATACGATATTATTGCAAAAGGCTATAGACCATAAGTCATTCTGTCCTATGTATTTATTAGTACTGATTGTACGTTCGTACGTTACTTCTACGAATGATCCAACATATGCTTAAAGAAAGTACGTAAAGCGAATTTCAAGTATTAATAAATTAAAAGAAATCGATTGACGTCAGGGAAGAGGTTACAGTATCTAGTTTTGGGAAACCAAAATGACACATTTCAAACAGTATTTTTACGCAATGATAACGGGAAAAAATTTGCATTTAGATTGAACGCGAGAGGAAATATGTAACTTGGTTGATATTTTCATTTCGATAAAGATCAAAAAGGCTCCGGACAACAAAAAAAACAAATAATGACGCACAACAACATTATAATGTTATCGCTTCGGAAATATCCGCTGTCGATTTTGTAATATGCACAGTTGCATATATACATTATTTGGACATGGAACGCTCATATTTTTGTTGTTTCGAAGTGCCTTTCGTTTATTTGCACGGATTTTTTTTGTTATTTACATATTTTCCTGCTGAAAGTTCATAAAGCGATTTCGCTTTGGAAAAATTTATTATCAAACCTCGTCGAGCCCCGCTGTTATGTTCACAATATTAATATCAGCTTTTTCCAATCCGGCTTTTCAATGTTTACTAAACAAACTTTAACACATTATCGCCGTCGGCGACGGCTTTCCAACCATTTTTCTTCTCGAAACCTATTCGATTACGGAGTCAACACGTAACTTTACAATTTTTTCTACCTCTGTTATCGGTCCTTATATTCCAACACAAATATTACAGGCATTATACGTTTGTTAGTCTACATGTTTGTTTTATGATAGTAATTACATTTTATTGGTGATAGACGGAATAACTGATGATGTT
>JAFMTC010001681.1:50607-61561 GCA_018845635.1 Nicrophorus orbicollis | reverse complement strand
ATTTCCTGCTGGACGTCGAAGGAGATCTATGGTGGTGTTTCGGTGGCCTGTACTCACCGGGTCTCAACGGTGTTTGAGATCGTCTCTTCTCGGAACCTCTCGAGTACTTCTTAGACTTGCTATAATCGTCGGGGCTTCTGTAAGTCGTCAAAATACGTTATGAATATATATTAAATATAATACCATTAATTGCTGTTACCTTCTTCGTTTAGGTGACGAAGACTTCCTCCTGCTCGACGAGTATTTGTAACGTTTGTACGAAGGAGACTTGCTCTTACTGTATTCCCTGGAACGTGAAGATGAACTCCTAATGTACTTAGGAGAATTGCTGCTTCGTGTATCGTTAGCCAATTTAAATAACATACGTTCGCAGCTTTTAGATCTGCGCGACTCGCTGCGATTCTCCGAAGAGTCGGATGACTCGCTGCTCGACGAACTACTGCTATCGTCATCATCCCTACATGCAAGACATCCATAAGTTCCCATTAAGAACAAATGAAAATACAATCAAACAAACCTGCTCTGTGGACTGCTCGTGTTCTCATGCTCCCGAGATGTGCTTGGATAAGCCTTGTCGCTTACATTGTAGAACTTCTTAAAGAGTGTCTTGGATAACGGTCTACTCAACAAACAAAACAGACGTATTAATTAAATTTGCTTCCTCCGCAGCGATAAGCCCTTGCCTTTCAGGTCTCTCAATACACTCAGCATCCAACTTAATAGTGTTCACCTTCAAATCATCCCTGGAGAAGATAGGCACCTTGTACGAACCTATAAAAAGCGTTTATTAAATAATTTAAATGCAATGACTTAACATTCGAAACCCCTTTTTGAATACAAAAATTTAAAATATACTGGGATCTTCTTCATGTCTTCTTCGATTCTCCTTTCCAGTTCTTCACTTTCGTTGCACAAGAATCAATAATACTTTTAAAACTTGAATAATTGACTGAACAATTTACTATTGACAAACAACAACGATTGACATTTTAATTCGGTGGCATGCATGACTGTTCTAATTGACTCGATAATTTATTGAAACATATTGACGGGATCAATTGAATAGTATTGCTTTCGGTAACTTACATGAGTGCTGCAAAAATCTTCTTTCTTCATTCTTCCAACTTTCCAATCTTCAAAGGCATATTCCTGTCATCATTGCCGTACACTAGTACTAGTTAAATCTGTTACGAGAAGAATATATTTGAAAATCTGTTTAATTGAATGTAAAGAGAGTCTACTCGAGACTTTTCCTTTTAGTTTTGATATGGGAACAATATTGTTTGCACATGATAAAAGGGAAAGTTCTGAGCTAACGATGAGATGGAGAAGAAAACTTGAATTTACCACGACAATGAGCGTATACTGTATCGGGATTCACCAGATCCCTTTTGACATGGTCCATCTTCATCGAAGACTTGTATCTCTTGCCACTGGCCTTTTCCGTATTCCTTAAACCTATCTTCATATGTTTCATCGCCTTCTCGTCGAAATCAACACCTTCCATTCTGACGTCTGCCCTATCACCACTAAAACAACCAAACACGGAGCCCTTCGATCTCTTTACACTTGTTAACAAAACCCACAAAAAAATATATACATATCATATATATATATATATATTACAATTGAAACGCTCCAAGCATGTGACCAAATTGGATCATTGTTACCAACAGATTTATATCTCTTTTCGGTTACGCAACTCTGCTTGCATCATTCGATCGATATGTTAAATTTGAAAAATTAAATTATAATTACACTTAGCACAATATTTAGTTTAAATAATATCGTTTCTTTTAACTGCTGTAAACATACATTTTTGTTTTGTAAATTAATTGAAATAATGAGATTTCGTATTGTAAAACAGATGAATGTAATTCGAGCTGTGTTTGAAATTAATTGCAATTGTAAAACTAATGATTAATTGTAGAAGCTGCAACGATTGGAAACATCGGATGAGTTCCAAAAAGAAGACGATCGATTATCAAGTAAAAGATGTTTACCACAAGAAGTGTCATTGTTGATCGAAAAGTTATAACAGTAGGAATAGAATTGGCTATAGCCGAATGAGTCGTATTGTAAAACAGAAGAAGGTAATTAGAGCTGTGTTTGAAATTCATTGTAATTGTAATAAACTGATTAATTAATAGAAGCTACAACGATTGGACTAATTCCGAAAAGAGACGATCTTCACCGAAGAAACAAGATCTGACACTCCATAAACAGGATATTACCAATCGTAGTTTTATAAGAGATTTCAAATTCTCAGTTTGAAACTTGTGAAAGATGCTGTGTTTAAGCAAAATGAGTTTGAACTTAGCTCACAGAGGGTGTCCGAAAGACAACAATGAACAATAGGCTAATGGGTCTATCCAAGCAGAAGAGGTTTGTATTACGAACCCATACATAACATGGGGTATATTAAATATAAGCTGTAAGATTTTAAATTCATAAATTCTATTCCTTTCGGATTAGAAGCATTTTACATATTGTATCTTCTGTCCCATTGGAATCTGATTTATGCAAAGAAAAAACCAGTAGGATTAGAGAAATGATTTTAATTTAACTTAATTAAGACAAGTGGATATAAAAAAAAAGGCATTCTGAGAGAGAATGGAAAACAAAATCATATGGATTATTTGAAGACCACCGTGTCCAGCATGGCTCCCAGACACTGGACGATGTTGTTGGTCATCAGCACGTCGACCTTCTCCTCCAAATGCCTCTTCGGATCCTGTTTCCCCACGTTCTTGATGGCCAACTGCTCCGGCGTCATCTTCTCCTCCTCCTCCAGAGCCTTGTTATAGTTCTTGGCCAGATCCAGCATATCGGAGACGGTCTTCTCGTTCACCGAGCAATTCTCGCTGTAGTTCGCGAGCGTCAGTCCGTCCATCCACGACTTTTTGTGCAGATTCAGCAGCATCTTCTGCTCGAGCTCGTTTTTCCTGTAATTGATGCTGATTGAATAGTAGTGCCTGTTCAGGCCGTGGATGAGAGCCTGCACCGACGGTTTCTGCAGATGCCCCAAGTTGGAGGTGGTCTGTCTGGGCTCCTGACCCAAGACCATCATGTTCGGATTTATTAATCTGCAACGAAAACGAACGAATTGAAGGTACTGGCGTTTGAATTCCAATCGGATTGGTTTTTACCTGAATGCATCAATTACAACTTTGCCCTTTACAGACTGGATGGGATCAACGACGACGGCGACAGCGCGCTCGGACAGAGCTTCGAAAGATTGCTGGGTGTTGATGTCTACGCCGGACAGCCAACATCCGAATCCTGGATGGGAATGGTACCAGCCCACCACCATCTCAGGTCTTCCGGTCTGTCTCAACATGTCCAACATTTTCGCTTGGAAAACCGGATCCACTGCCTCCACGCTGACGCCCGTCCCAGTCTGAGGCATCGCGAAAACATCTATCACACGCACAGTGTAATCGTCCACGAATTCACCTGCACAGGATGACCAGTCACAATTTAGGTTATGTTTATACTTCGCACTTGTACTTACCCAGCATCAACCCCATCACTTCCATAGGGACTCCGGCTCTGCCGTGCTTCAGCATCTTCAGCAGGGCCAAGGAGGAGATGTAGACCTGCTCGGCCGTGTCGACGACGGGGGCATCGGAGGGTGGCGGGGCCTGCGAGAGCCCCGGCATACCGCCTCCCAAACGCAATAGTCTGTCCATAACTTCTTGAAGACTCTGCAAAACTCGAGAAAAGAACGTTAGTCCTAGCGACCACAGAACTTCACTTGTTTAACCCTCACGATGTGAAATTTAACACTGGGCAAACGAAGGAAAACAACGACAGACCCCTACGTCAAAACAAGAAACTGCAAAATCATGGATTGCTCACCGAAACAATTAACTGGTTAACGTCAATCTAATTGGATAGCAAACCGTCAGATGGAACACTACAAGTAAGTTTACATAATTATCCCATTAGAATTGCGAATTCAACACAGATTTTAAACGAAAATTGCATAAAATCTCTTAACAAAAAAATCTATCATCTATCAAAAAATTGTACGTTACATTTATTATATTATTCCAATATTATAGAAAATACATGAAATTGTACAAAAAGTTAGTTAAAACATCTGCAAAAATTGATGATATATAAATAATGTTTCTAAGACTTAAACTCTTTGACTCAAATAAAGGTCAACGAAAAATTATTATAAATAAAAATAGTTTTTCTCAAAAACCACAGATCGCGCTAATTTAGTTTATTTTTGTTGTTTATTACATTTTTCTTTAAACAAAGAAGCAAAAAACGTGTTATTTAATTAACAGAAATTGAAAATAACAAATTTATTAGTTTTCTTATTCAAATTTGTGAATAGAGAGTAAAAATCTAATTAGAAAATATTTGTTTTCGTATACATTTTCTTCCATGAAGAAGCTTCTCTACATTTATTTTCTATTTTAGTGCTTCATTAGTGTATAAAAACGATCTAATTCGTTCAAATCACCTGTGGATTTCATTAATTTTCTTCAAGTTGGTTCAATTAAGTTAGTTTAATTCGTTTGTTTTTCAATTGATGTTTCAATGTTTTTTTTTTATATAACTTTTGTGTTCGTTGGTTTCATTTCAATGAGTTGCTGCATATTTGTTACCGATCCGTGCAACGCATTGTAATAACGAGTTTAGTAGGTAACACGTAAACCTAACTGTAATTATTTTTTGTTGATTTGTTGTAGGTGCGAGCTTTTCGAACGAGCGTCGCCGAACGTTGGCCGAACGTCTTCGTGAAGTTTGCGTTCGTCGTTCCTATTGGTCATCGTCGCATTCAAGTTCAAGTTCAGGCTGCCTCGGAAGACGGCGTCGCGTGTCCCGCCGCTAACTTCGCTTCGTTTTCTGACGTGTGTGCTGCGGTGTGTGCGCCGCCGCTGGTGACAGATATATTATTACGGTTCATTGTGGATCTGCTTCCGAGTGGTGACGGTGCTGCGACGTGTAACAAAGCCAACGCACCTGCACCCGTCTGTGTTTCTTCGTGTCTTCGGCGGTGAAAATGTAACAGCGACGTATACCGGGGAAAATGCAATCGGACTGATACTTCGCCTGCGCCCACGCACCAAAGCAGCCCCAGCAACGTACCACTGCCAACTGCACTGCTTTCACCTGTTTTACCTCTTCACCACCAGCAGCTACCATCTCCGTTGTTTGTGACTGTGTTGTTGTTGTTGTTGTTATTGTCCCGGGAGAGAGAACAGGATGTTGCATAGCAAACTGAGGATCCATACGTGCAGGGTGATCCTGCTCACGTCGCTCGTCTGGTTCCTGCTCGTCGTCTTCATCCTCAACTTCTACTCGGATTGCATAGGCAGCAACTGCAAGAGGGATGGCGAGTACAATGTGGAATTGCCTCAAGCCAGCATGCAGAAGAGGGGCAAGGATTACGACTTTAATGATGGCAATGAGGAGCAGAACCGCTTCGACAAGGAGCCAGACAACCAGAGGTAAACAAGACCTCGACAACGACAACAACAATTTGCACTTTATTCATGAAATGACTGTTTCAGCTTGGACAAGTTCGACGGGATGAGCAGTAAATACAAAAAGTCCGAGTTGAAGAGGTGGAGGCCTGCGCCGACCGTGATACCCAAGGGTAGCTTGCCAGGAGAGCATGGAAAGCCTGTAGTCATCCCACCCGAGAAGCAGGCCCTGATGAAGGAGAAGTTCAAGTTGAATCAGTTCAACTTGCTGGCCAGCGACATGATCTCCCTGAATAGATCCCTCGCCGACGTCAGATTGGAGGGGTGAGTTTCTCCTATACGAAATACACATTCCATTCCTTATAACTAAAAACTGTATGCAATTAATATTGTATACAATAGTTATACTGTACATTAAATTCGATTCATTTATAAAATGCAGGGTTTTCCACTTCGTTAAGCGATTTTCCTTATCGGCTATTTCGTACTATCATCGGTAATGGCCTTTCAAATATTCGTAGATAATTACACCTTTCTCCGGTGTACAAATCAGTTTGTAATTGTATTTCTGAACACGTAGCAATTTGAAAATTTCATATATATATATATATATTTTACGACGGACTTTGAGTCTGTTAATCCTTTCGGGTACTGATAAGAATTCCGGGCTCAAATGTGAATCGATTTCCAAGCAAACGTCTACATTCCAATAAGAAACTCATTTGCCTATTGAATGATTGTTGTGTGTTTTGGGATAATGTTTGGCAGATATTTCGGAAATGCGTGCTAATTAGAATTTATTGAATGCGTTCCGATGAATCAGAATGTTGTTTGTAATCGAACTTCAATTAGTTCAAAAGCGAGATAAGCTGTTTATTCGTTAATTGTGTATTATTTTTATTGGCGGTATTAATTAAGTAAATGCGAGGAATTAAGATTTACGTCACTGCTGATGGTTTCTTTTTGATGTTATCGTTCAGAATGTTGCTTTAGATTGGATTTAATAATAACAACAATTCCAAATAAATGAAATGCTACTGCTGCAAAGGGCCAATAGCCCTTAGGTCTTTCTGCCCGGATAACAAAACTACGAATTTAATGACAACAATGGACTGTTAATGCGATGCTATTGTTGTTTGAGGGTATTGCAAAGAAAGAAGTCGTTGCTATAGCAATGTTGTTTATTAAGTGTGTCTGTAATGCAACGCTCGTGCTCTTGTTTTGCATCATCCATGGCAGCAACTGTTTGAAAAGTAGATCGGTTTTTATGCTGATTATCAACACTTTGTGGAATGAAGACTAATTGCAGTTTGCCATGTGTCACCGGGACGATTTTGCAAAGAAAAGTGGAATGAGTGGAATCTAATTGTGGTTTAATTTGGAGTCCGCATTTGGCTTTGCTCAGTGTGCTGTGAATGCGTGAGGCGGCGGCGGGGGGATGTATTGTGGCTTAATGAGGTATTTGATGAATTGAAAATAATTAACTGACTCTTCGAGTCTCTCTCTCTCTCCGTCTCATTTTTATTTAGTATTCATTACGTGTCGAGTGAGACGCAACGAGTCTTAAGAAAATGTCAAGTGAAAGTTCGAAAATAGCCTCTCTCGTCAAAGGACAAACACACACACACACAGGCACACGTAAGCTTCTCGCCCGAGCGCCCCCTTCGGCTTTATGCAATAAGATCGCATCTATTGGACCTTGACGTGTCATCAACATCTTCGTAGTATTGTCGTCTTGAGGATTTTCGCGTTTTCCATGCAAATTGGAAAATCTTCATCATTTGCTGCG
Source organism: Nicrophorus orbicollis (assembly GCA_018845635.1). Lineage (NCBI taxonomy): Eukaryota > Metazoa > Arthropoda > Insecta > Coleoptera > Silphidae > Nicrophorus > Nicrophorus orbicollis. The sequence goes on along the minus strand of JAFMTC010001681.1, from coordinate 54,325 downwards.
CTGAATCATCGATGCGTCTTTCTTGCGGTGAATCCGGACGGATGCAATTAATAGTTGTGTGGTTTGCGAATCGAACGCTCATGACCGAATCCTTGCGTTCTTGGATCGCATGAAATGTATGCGATCCTCGTTCCACATACTTCTCACATTGAATTCGCGCTCCTTCAGACTCAAGGTGTTCTCGCGTTTCGACAATTACTCGTTCAATTTTAGTGTAAATTACAAAAGATTCTACTTCTTCGAGAGAAACATTTGCATTATTGTTGCTGTTGTTGCAGCAAATTTTATTGGTTTTAAAAGCAAATTTTAGTGCGGCGTCGTCGTCTCCAACCTTGGTATCGCAATTTCCTGCAAATTGCAATATGAAGGTTGAATTATTCAATCGATCCGAAGGAAACACAATTCAATATGCATCCGATGAATTCACATTTTCTTGATTTCTGCGAATTCTTCGGCGTGTGGGCGTGTCGAAGGATCGGGACACGCCCCCTTCGCTTCTTGCCCAACGCCGAAATTACGCGAACGCGGGCGCTCGGTTCTTGCCTCATCCGGGTCGCATAATGTCACGGATTAAGTCGTGAATCGTTTCGTGGCGTGGCGGAACGAAAAAGGAAAGAATAGCAGTAACAATAATAACAATATTGAGCAGGAAAGAAGTAATGGCAATTGCGATTTTTATTTTGTGATTAGTTCGCGCATTTGCATAAAGAATTCGCGTTTGTTGCCAGGCAAATACTGTTGGTGTAACCAAAGCAACGTTCGTCGTTTATTATCTAATCCTAATTCGTGCTTTTGTTCGAAAATTACTTGAATGCTTTCGTTTATCGGTCGCATTGTCTTTCTTTTATGCATTGCATGAATCGAGTTTTGCTTTGTCTCTTTCCTATGACACGATAAGGCTAAACCCTAATGTTTATTGCATGCAATTAAATTTGTAATGAATGCATTATTATTATCATAATGAATTAATTGATAAGATACGATTTTTTCTCGATCCATGGGCTTTAGGCAACTAAATGAACTGTTATTGTCTTTTGCAGGAATAGAATTCATGAATAAGCTATTTTCTACTTTCAGAAGTAATGGTTTAATTAAGAAGCATAATAACAGCAGGTGTTGAAAGTTTCTCCCATGTGCATTAATTAACTTGGTTTCGATTCTTGTAATTTGCAGATGCAAGGACAAGAAGTACGCTCAACTGCTGCCGACCACTTCGATAGTTATAGTGTTCCACAACGAGGCCTGGACGACTCTGCTGCGTACCGTGTGGAGCGCCATCAATCGGTCTCCTAGGCCCCTGCTGAAGGAGATCATCCTCGTCGACGATGCCAGCGAAAGAGGTGAGACGAAATACGCGAAATCTCAACAGACTTGTTGTAATCCGACTTGCTCTCAGATCACCTGGGCAGGAAATTGGAAGAGTACGTGAAGACGCTTCCTGTTCCCGTTCACGTGTTCCGCACGGAGAAGCGTTCCGGTCTGATAAGGGCGCGTTTGCTGGGCGCCAAGCACGTGAAGGGTCAGGTGATAACATTCCTGGACGCCCACTGCGAGTGCACCGAAGGATGGCTGGAGCCGCTGCTGGCGCGGATCGTGGAGGATCGCAAGACCGTCGTGTGTCCGATCATCGACGTCATCTCGGACGAGACTTTCGAGTACATTTCCGCCTCGGACATGACCTGGGGCGGGTTCAACTGGAAGCTGAATTTCAGATGGTACACAACTCATCGTGAACGATGGAATGCAAGTGCTTGATTGGTGTTCGTTCGATTGCAGGTATCGCGTGCCGCAGAGGGAGATGGATAGGCGTGGCGGAGATAGGACCGCCCCCTTGAGAACGCCCACCATGGCCGGCGGCCTCTTCGCCATCGATCGTGATTACTTTTACGAGATCGGCTCTTACGACGAAGGCATGGACATCTGGGGCGGAGAAAACCTCGAGATGAGTTTCAGGGTAATGTTGACTTTGCTTCTTCTCTTTCGTTTTATTCGTCCTTCATCATCCCCGAGTTACTCTCTCTTCCACGCTCCCATCTCCTAACACGGAGATGGGACGAAGCAGTCATTGTTTATAAATAATGAAGCGATTTGTGGTAATGATATATATATATACATATTTATTAATAACTTATTTTTCTGTTCCAATTCTCGCGTTTCGCGCCGTTTTTCTACCTCCCTTCTCACTGTCTCCTCATTCTTCAAATACGTACGGTCGCGGTGTGCGTGTGCAGATCTGGCAGTGCGGCGGCATCCTGGAGATAATCCCGTGCTCGCACGTGGGGCACGTGTTCAGGGACAAGTCCCCTTACACGTTCCCCGGCGGCGTTTCCAAGATCGTGCTGCACAATGCGGCGCGCGTCGCCGAAGTCTGGATGGACGAATGGAAAGACTTCTACTACGCCATGAACCCAGGTTTGAACAAATGCAAAACAAATCACCAGGTCCAAACAAAAACATCATAGCCCCCTCAAAGCGAAACTAATGAAAGGGGACGCAGCATTCTTGATTGAATTTGGTGATGTTTCTCTATATGTAAACGTAGACCGCGCGGCGGCGGCCCCCGGGACAAATACGATCATAAAGAAAAACACGATTAATACCCCTAACACCGAACAACAATAATCCTGTAATTGATTGATTAATCGCGTTGGTTTTAATTAATTGGATTTGAGACTACTAATCGCTTGTTTATTTATATATGTACTAGAATTGGCGGAGCTCCTTCATGTCACCAACTAACAAAGCATTTTTTATTGACAATTAACGGTAACTTAGTGGGCGGAGCTAAACGTTTGAAACGGCAGCGCATGGGCGGCGACTAATTCCACGTGAGAGAGCTCAGCCAATCGTATTCTCTACACCAGTGGTTCTTAAACCTGATCCCTCATCCCCGTTACATTTCGAAAGACATTTCCATGAAGAACTCACTGCTGTTGACTATATATTTATTTATTTTATTGATGTGTGTACATTTGTTGCGACTGTGCTAACCGCATGATTTCTTTCATCTCACATACACATCTAACATTGCCAATAAAAAACAAAAACAAAACGAATCATGTAAAATGAAGGTGTGGATGTGCGGGGGGACGCTGGAAATCGCGACCTGCTCTCACGTCGGACACGTGTTCCGAAAATCGACTCCGTATTCGTTCCCCGGAGGAACCAGTCGCATCGTCAACCATAACAACGCCCGCCTCGCCGAGGTCTGGCTCGACCAATGGAAGGACTTCTACTATAACATTAACCCAGGTTACTACTAAGCTGACGCAGATTTGCAACTTCTGCTGTTGCTGTGTGTGCGTGTTTCTTCTTCTGCATGGCTTCTTTTTAATCTCTTTTACGCATGTTGCTTTGTTTTAGTCAGATTTGTTTCTCTCTCTTTACGGCTTTTTCTTTATCATTTTATTTGTTTGTTAAACGTGTTTTTGCGTACCCTGTTTTACACACTTATGTTCCCGCTCGTTCATTTGCAATAATTCGAGCACCGTTGTTGTTGTTATTACTATTATTATTATTTGACTACTTCTGTTTGCAATTTACTTCAATTTTTTCCGACATCTTGAAGCACGTTTCATTTTGAATTATTGCAATTGCTCGCTTTGATTTCCCGTTACAATGACCCGTGTATTATATACACTGTGCGTTTTTTTTTTGTTGTCGTTGCGTAGGTGCGAGGAGCGTGCCCGTCGGTGATGTGACAGCGCGCAAAAACTTG
>JAFMTC010001681.1:35573-47060 GCA_018845635.1 Nicrophorus orbicollis | reverse complement strand
TTCCAGTACGAGATTTTGCCATTGTCGAGGGCCAAGATGAAGACTTCCTCCAGCAGATTCAGACTTTGATCGGTGTAATGCTGGACCAATTCGTCTTCCGCAGATTCCGTCTTCGGATGGTTTCTTCGCTTAATCACTTCGCCGCTCTGCCGCATCTGTCTTTCAACTGTCAAATCTATCAGATGTGAAACAGAAAAAAAAATGAAAACGATTGCGCATCACTAACTTTGATTTGTTTATTGTTTCAGAATGTGGAGTCGCGTCAGCAGGGTCCTTCGCAATTAACGATTACCGTTACAGGCGATGGAGTTGTCGATGGTGACGAAGACGACGATGGTAAGGGCCTGGTGAAGTTGCCATCCGTGCACGGTCATCTCATGGACTTTGACGCGAATATGGACTACATCTTCGAAATTCCGTTCGACTCTGAGGAATCTTTGGTTATCGACGAGGAAGCTCACGAAGAAGAATTGGTGTTGGAGCAAGAGGAAGAGACAAGAGAGGAAGATTTCACGTTGCTGCTGGAGCCGAGTCCGAGCGATATCGAGCTGGTGATCAGCTTCAGCGATGCGGAGATTATCCTGGTGCTGCCAGATGGAAGCGAAGAATCCTTCTGTTGCAGCCTGTGGGACACCAGTTCCGACGTGCTTTACGACTCGTACAACAAACTCTTCGACAATCTGAAAGACAACAGACGTTTCGTCCGGAGGATGTACAGGGCCTTAACGAAGAAACTGCCGATCTGTGCGAGTGATTTGCGATTCGTGGATGATATCTGGGAGTCGATAATCGAAGAGGACGGCGGTTACGTTTTGGACGCGAAGAAGGTTTTACAGCTCGAGGCGAAGTACCGATACGCCGACGATGCCGTCGTCGAACTGAAGAGCACTTCTTTCAAGAGTCTGCTGAGTCTCGAAGCGGATTGCCTCTGTAATCCGCAGAAACCATCAAAGAGTTGTCCGTGTTTGAAGAAGTCGGACGAGAAGAAGGTCAAGAAGAAGCGCAGCAAGAGCCAGTCGAAATCGACGGAAGTGGTGACGCTCTTCTTCGCTTCGTTGGAGAGGAAGGCCACGTCGGACGAGTCCTCACGCGACGAGAATGATCAGACAAAGGAACGAGTCGAGTGGGAGAGAAGTTACAACGAGATTCTGCATGATTTTAAGACGAATTTCCAGCCGACAGTTGAGCCGCAAATCGCTTACGTTTTGGAGCAGCAGCAGCTGCAGGAAGAGGAGGAGGAGATTGTAATGAATCCGCCGATTCTGTGGATCCTGGCAAAGAGGTTTATGCGGAATCGTCGCAGGCGGATGGAGGAGAGACGGAGGTTGCTGCAGGAGAGAAGAAAGAGGCGCAAATTGCAGAAGAAGGACGTCGAGGAGTGCGAAGAAAAGAAATCCGCCTGGTCCATTTTATCGCAGAGCAGTTTTCTCGGCAAGAATTGGTGTTCGATCTCGTCCATCTTCGATACCCTCTCTGGGATTTTCGATAAGAAGGATTCCGGTTCGATAGAGTGCATCTGTAGAAAAGATGGTAAAGAGAGTGATCCTCCTCCATCTGCTGGAGAGAAGAGCCACGATGATGGTCATCCCAAGACATCGAAGGATAAAGAATCAATCGGTGACGAAAAGAAGAAAGCCGATGGCAAAGGTTTAGATGATGTTAGCAACAGTGATAAACCTGTTGATGACGATGCAAAAAAATCGAAACCTGGAGACGGTGAATCCAAAGTCACGAAGAGCGATGGACATAGCAATAAACCCGATGTTGATACAAAACAATCAAAGCTTCAAGATGAAGACACAAAGGTCACCAAAAATAATGGATCTGTTGATGATGATGATTCAAAAAAGGCAAAACCAAAAGATGACGATGTTCCGAAAAAGGCTGATGATTTAAAGAAGTCTAAGCCTGAAGATGATGATGTACAAAAGTCTAAAGATGACGATGTTCCCAAAAAGGCTGACGATTCAAAAAAGTCTAAGGTTAAAGGTGATGATGTTCAAAAGTCTAAAGATGATGTTCCCAAAAAGACTGATGATATAAAAAAAGCAAAACCTGCTGATGATGTTCCCAAGAAAACTGATTTAGGTGGCAAGGCCGGAGAAGATGGTGATAGAAAAGTAGTGGATAGTAGTTTTAAGAGAGTGGATGAGGATGCGAAACGTGGTGAGAAGAAGCTTGACGAAGATGGTGACAGGAAGAAGGATTCGAAAAAACCTACCGTGTATTTTCCAGATCAGACGAAGATGAAACGTGAATCGCCTGATCCTAAGATTAAGATTAAGCCCAGATCAACTGTCGATGAGCAAACTGCCGGTCCCAGTGGAGTCGTGAAGACGATGGAAACGATCCGGTGCAAATGCAACGAATCGAAAATACCGAAACCTCAACCCAAAGCTGTGCACCGCAAAGCCAACAGCGAAAACAGCAAGAATGTTGATGATCTAAACGGTAAGATGAGTGATAGAGGTAAGAACAATACCCATGTCTTTATGCTCACCAGCAACATGCCCATGGAAAGGATCGATACTTATCTGTCCACCGTTCTGGAGGATGTCCACAAGGAATCGGTTTCTGATTCGGAAGTCATTTCTGGAAGCGCGACTCCAACAACTACGACGTCGACGACTAAAACGAAGGCGAAGAAGCCGTGCACACCGAAAACGTGCAAGAGTTCGCCGGAGCTCAAGTCTGATTTCAGCATGAACAGGTACATCAACAAATCCAAGGAGATGATTCAGTCGTTGTTCGCTGGAAAGGATGACAAGAGGTTCAGCGTCAAGACGATCTTCCAGAAGAAGAACTTTTTGAAGCCATGCCGCAAAGAGATTCTCTCGCCGAAACCGAAAGCCCACAAGAAGGAGACGAGGAAGCTGTGCACGTGTTCAGCGAAGGCTAAGAAATCGGTTGAAACGTTGACGATGGAAGAGAAGAAGGAATTCGTGGACAAGGGATCGGATGCGATTTGCGTAGAGCACGTATCGATCGGCTCCGATCCGATCGCAGTTTCAGTCGAGCACAAGGAGACGATGACGTCGCCGGAACCGATCCCGACGCAAATTCCCAATCTGGAGGAACTGATGAAGAAGAGCTGCGAATGCGACAGCATCATGAAACTCGAAGCGACGAAGACGAAGAATGTGTGGAACGAGAAGGAGAACAAATCGAAGTGGAGGTGTTTCGGTAAGAAAGCTGCGGTGGAGAAGAGAAGAACCCCTTGCGAGTGCATCGATCTGCATACGCTCGTGGATGAACTGCAGAAGAACTCGCAGGTGACGCTGAAGAAGTCGAAGCGGGAGGACGAGGTGAGAGTGGTGTTCTGCAATCGGATGGTGGAGAACGTCGGGGCGCAGGTGTTTCGCATGGAGTTCGGCAAGGACGTGCAGTGCCAGTCGTGCAGTCCGCCCAGCAGCACGACCGGAACGCAGTCGGACGACGTGCTGACCATGGAGAAGTTCGCCAGGGACATCGAGAGGAGGATCTGCAGAAGGATCGACTGCTGGAAGAAGTTGACGATATGCACCAAGAGAGATCCGACGCTGCCGGATGCCAACTCGGTCAGCGCGTCCAAAGGAAAGGTGAAGTACAATGATCGCGATTCCTTCGCCAGCGATTCGATCTTCGATGATGTCGAAGATTCTTCGATATTGTGCCCGTTGCCGAACATCAAAGGCGGCGGTTCCGAGATTAGCTCGATCCTGTCGTCGAGGGAGTACTTTAATCAACGCCGCAAGCAGACGGACTCCATGAGGCATTACGTGGGCAGCACCAGCAGTAACAGGGCGGACAACTGTAGCACTGACAGGGCTGCTGGTGCCCTGCGACCCGAAGATATCTGCTACGGCAACTCGAAGAAGTTCAAGGTGCGAAACGATTCCATCTCGGTGCTGAAGAACAAAATTATGGAGAAGAAGTCGAACGTGTCGATGTGCAAGAGGAGATTGCTATTCGATCGGATAAAGGAGAGGCTGGCGATCACTCCGCACGCGATGACGACGCCCAGCGTTATGGCGGTGTCCGCCTCATTCCCGAAGCGCGTCAAGTTGCAGAGTATGAGCACACCCATGGAGGAAGGCGAACCAGAAGCTGCTGCAGCACCCACCAAGAATGCGAACAAGAGCAGTCCGAACCAATCGGCGACGACCGTCGACGACGACGACGATACTCAATCCATGATGAACATCTCCGACATCCTCGGATCCGACGATCTGGTCGCCGACAACTCGGAGATTAGCCTCTCCAGGAACGATTCCGCGGCGGTCTCAGAGTCGGCGATACCCATGGGTCCCATCACGCTGGACTCGCAGGTCGACCTAACGCAGCAATCGGCGTCTTCGAAGAAGTCGAAAGGAGGCGGCCAGCTGGAGTTTTCGCCGTACGTGTACAACAGACCGTCCAGAACGTACGTACGGAAAACTTCGCTGAGCGTGAAGGTCGATAATGAGCACGAGGGGCTGTTGAGGAAGACGAATTCCGAGAGGGAGAGAATGGCGCGCGGCGCGAAACTTGCCGAGCACATGAACTTTGACTGCAAGGTGATCAAGAAGCCGCCCAGGAGAACGCCCTCGTTCGAGGCGCGAGCCGAGCGAGGTTCGATAATTGCGGATACCTTGGACTTTGACGACACGTCGAGCAAAGTTGCCGAACCGTTGATACCGATTCAAGAGGAAGGTGAGAAGACGGTGAAGAGCTCCACGAGCATCAAGGAGAGCCCCTCCAAAATGCTGAAAATCTCTGCGGCTGCAGGCAGAAGAACCACCTGGATGAAAAGCCCGGAGGTCTCACCGGTCGAATCGATGCAGGAAGTGGAACCGGTGAAGAAGGCCGACACTTACGACTACCTGAACAATGTGCTGAACCACGATTTCGTCAGGAGCGTGCAATCGATTGCTCAAGTCCACGTTTCCTCCGAAGATCTCTTTATGGAGGTTAAACCCTACTCGGAGCTGAATGAGAAGCCGGTTGTTAAGCCGAAGAAGACGACGCCTGCCATGAAATCTGTGGATTCGTTGGAGCTGTATCCGAAGGATGAGCGAGGAATGCGTCACTCGAAGAGCAGTGTGATTAAGAAGAAAGTATCCTTCCACTTACTGACGAAAATAGCGAAACTGTTCAACACGAAGAGGAAGAGACGCGTCAGCTTCGATGCGATGCATACGATGCACGTGAAGCAGGACGGAATGCTGAAGAGGGCGATCAATTTCTGGTCGTCTCTGGGGGGAAACAAGAAGGAGACGTACGGCTGCGGTGAAGCTTGCACCTGCGGACCGCAAGCCAAAGACATTTGCCTCTGCGAGAGGACGACCAACTTCGTGCGGTGCGTCGTCGACCCCATGAAGGTGACCGGTTACGAGGAGGTGCTGAGCTGCGGGAATCGGGATCAAATCAGGATCGAGGTGGACGAAGCGACGTGCATCCTGCCCAGCGACTCGAACCTCTGTCCGAGCCGGCTGTCGACGATCGTCGAGAGGACGGAGGAGCGAAGCAGCGCGATGGCTGCAACCATCAAGTTGGAGGCGAAGAACAACAGCCAGAGGACCATCAACTCGGACATATCGTCTCTGAGATCGTGCGACGCCGATGCGGATTGGTACTGGAGGAATCCGAAGGTCGTCGTCGACGAGTTCAAGGATTCGTACGATCGACTGAAGCCGGTGCTCCTGGAGAACGTGTCGAGGGAGAGCGAGAGGTACATCTTCAACAAGATTTGCTCGATCATCGAGCGCAACTCTTGTCCGAGCATCAACAGCCTTTACAAGAGACGGTCGAAGCTGCAGGAAGAGGAGAAGGTGGACGAAGATCGGGGCCTGAAGAAGTCGGACGTCGTTTCGTTGCTCATGCGATACAAGCGAGACGACGAGCCGTTGAAGGAATCTTGCATCTTTGATGGAGAAGGTGAGGATGACGATGACGATATCTGCGAAGAGTTTGTGTTGTCGGTGAGGAACTACACGGAGAGGAAGACCGAGGTGCGGATGGAGTCTTCGCCGAGACGGGGAACGGCCGTCATCCGCTTGGACGAGGATCTTCGGCCGAAAGTCAGCTGGGTGACGAAGACTTTACCAGACGAGGAACAAGTCGAAGAGGACGATCATTTGACCAGCAGATTCACGCTCGTCGAGAGCGACATCACCAGCAGCGACAGCATCGGGTATTGCCTGGTGCCTAACAGAAATCATCAATGATGTCCTTCTACAACTCTCGTTTCTTTGATATCAATTCGCTCGCTGCAATTCACAATTGCAAAAATAATAACGTACGTAATGAATGGACCAGCAAATAACAACATTGGTAAAGTTTAATTCTTTATGCTGATTCGCAATTTGTTTCATATTTCAGATGAACTCTGTAAAGTGAAGAGACGATAACAACAACAACAACAAGGAATGTGGGACACAGCTGTGCGGGTAGATGATGATGATGATGAGTTTGAAGAGGCGGCGGCGGCGGCTGCAGCGGCGTGAAAGAAGAGATTAACCCTTTGCGCGTCCGGGGACCCCTTCAATTGGAGGCAATTGTCGAAGAAGGGAAACGATTGCGGCGCGAACGCAACATCAAAGGATCCGCTGGAAAGATGCGAACGGTGGAACGAGAACGAACGAAACGCGAGAAACTGAAAAACGTGTTTGAAGACTAAACAGACTAGAACATAAATATCGTGGCCGGGTTGGATTTGCGAGACCACCACACCAGAATCACCACGTCTTGGAAGACGGGCGTTGCGTCTTTGTTTCTGTCGTCGTTGCGGGGGTTGCGAAACGCAGAAATCGTTCAGGAATGGCAACAGTTTCCGCGTTTTACAACTGAAAATGGCACGAGATTGCTGAGTGACGATCGTATTGAAAAATGCATGTTTATCTCGACTGTGGGAACAACTCGCGCTGCGTTCGCTTTCTCGGACCACGCAAATCTCGTAAATCCAAGAAGGCAATCGAAAGAGAGAGAGAGAGAAAGAGAAGTACTAATAATGATGATGGAAATGAATAAAAGAAACGGAAGAAATCAAGGTTGCGTTAGGCGGATTGTTTTTCATTTATCGCCGTTTCCTTGACCGTCTTGTGAGAAAATCTAGCAACCATTTTCCGTAATCGCATTTCTTTCTTTTTATTTCATATGCGTCTTCTCAAGATTCTGAGGTGCAAATATGGAATTAAATACAAAATTGATGAATAAAATCTTTAGTTTTACAAACAAGAGTTATTCAAATCTAAATAGTACCACTTTACGTATTAATAGTAATATAAAAGTAAAACAGAACTTTATTAGGTTCTGCAAGTTTTGAAAAGCTATTGGATTCTGCTTTATTTATTGAAGTAATTAATTAAGTTCTTTCACTTTCGGTTTCTTAGCTATTGAAGTAAAATTCAGATTGACTCTTCCGATAATTGAAGTAGTTTTAGTATACTTTCTTATCGTCGATTTGCAATTTCTTATTGTTGCACCAACTTCTGTTGTTGCTTCATAATTTACTTTCAAGAGGAAGCGTTTTTGATGTTTATAAAAATTAGGATTTGGGCGCTCGATTGACCGATCCTAGACTGTTTTCCTGATGTTGTTTGATCATTAACAAGTTTTTTTTTGAAATGTTGATCCATGTTGCATCGGATGACCTTAGGAGCCGCGTTTTGTTTGCAAGCAAACCGCACGCAGCCCAACGTACAATAAAACAACAACAACAACATCAACAACTTTTATTTTCTATTCGGAAAGAATAAACAGCAAACATCCGAGCGTTGTTACGGCATGCAAGAGTTGATGCAAGAGCGCAAGGTCGCCGCCGCTGCACCGTCCAATCCGCACACGTTATATAATCGCAGATTGGAAATTCGTGAATCAGTTCATCGGTTATTCCTTTGATGATAGGTGAAATCGTGATGCCAATTGAGTTGCATAACGCGCATCCGATTATTTCTGTCACCTCGAATCTGATGATTTTGACGCAAGTTCGATCCTCCAACTCAACTTTTATTCGATTCGATTTTTTCCCCACTATTAAACTTTTCGCAATTTTTAATTAGAATATGTTTAGTAGAAATGATTGCTTTCAATTAATGATATGTGAATTGTTGAAAGTAGCAACGAGATGCGCGGATGCACGTAGCGCATGAATTTCGTAAAATATTATGTAAGCCTCTTTAGCTCAGTGGCAGAGCACTGGTCTTGTAAACCAGGGGTCGTGAGTTCAATCCTCACAGGAGGCAAGCCGAGAATTCATTCTTTTGTGTGTTTGTATGAGTTTTGACTGCACTTAACTTTTTCTTTTCAAATTTGATTTGGTACCTGCTCTTTACTTTTTTTTACAACCCGTTTTTTCTTCTTTGATTTATATTTTAACATCGATTATTACTTTTTTGGCCCTTTGGTTTCGGCAAAGAATACGACCAAAGTCGTAGGAGGCGACTAAAAGGACCAACCCGGCAATAAAACAATATGGCCACTGTTGAATCCCCCGGGCAACCGTTTAATAACCATGGCAACAGGAGCCACCCTTGTGTTGCAAATTATCGACGAATTTGCCCGTGTAATTTTAAATGCATTGCCTTCTTGTTTTTTAAACAAAAATACAGAAGTTTCATTGAAATATAATTTCTTATATTTAAATTGAAACTTATTGCATTATTTAACTAATAATAACATTTATTAATAGTTTCTTGTAAAGTATGCAGAAATCAATCTAATTATTACCAATTTCATATATAAGTTAAAAGAAATCTCTTATGTAAGGATTGACACATGTCAACCAAATGTTTAAATTCGGTTGACATATGTCAATCGATCGAAACAAAGAAAAACGAAAACATCAGATATATATTTAGTAACCATGGAAACAGGCGTGAAATTATTTCGTATTGAGATTTTGAACTGTTAATAGTTGCTTATGCAAAGATACATTTAATTCAATGTTTCCAATTTCGTATATAATTAATTAATTATTAAGTAAGTTGTCGTAAAAGGCTCAAACTCGGAGAAGAATTCATGAAAATTGAGCAATGTGACATACGTGAACTAAATGATTACGTTCACTTGACATATGTCAATCGATCGAAACAAAGAAAAACGAAAACATCAGATATATATTTAGTAACCATGGAAACAGGCGTGAAATTATTTCGTATTTAGATTTTGAACTATTCGTTTTTGATCTATTAACAATTGCTTATACAAGAATACATTTAATTAATTGTTTCCAATTTCCTATATATAATTAATTAATTATTAAGTAACTTGTCGTTAAAGGCTCAAACTCGGAGAAGAATTCATGAAAATTGTGCATTGTGACATACGTCAATTAAATGATTACGTTCACTTGACATATGTCAATCGATCGAAACAAGGAAAAACGAAAACATCAGATATATATTTAGTAACCATGGAAACAGGCGTGAAATTATTTCATATTTAGATTTTGAACTATTAATAGTTGCATATGCAAAGATACATTTAATTCAATGTTTCCAATTTCGTATATAATTAATGTAATAATTCATTAGTAACTAAATAGTAACTTGTCGTAAAAGGCTCAAACTTGGAGAAGTATTTATGAAAATTGTGCAATGTGACATACGTCAACCAACTGATTACGTTTAAGTGACATGTGTCAAATGATAAGAAAAACAGCAGACGTATTTGATAACCATGGAAACAATAGAGAATATATCGATCAATGCACGGATTTAATTGTTATTTGAGTGCGGTTTTTTCATGTGAATCGCATTCGAATAATGACGGTTTAATTGATATTTCAAACGCATTTCCTTAATTGGAAAACATATTAAAATGACGGAAGGTAATTGTTACTTTTACTCCTGCTAACAATAGCCGTGTCCCAGTTATAGTGAGTTTTCGAATGCAGCGGCAATTTTCCAAAAGCCGAGAGAAATTCTCTTGGAAAATTTGAATTCCTGGGAACAAAAGAAGAGAGAAAGAAATAAGAAGGGTCGCCGGAACTTCGTTCGTGTGTTTAGTTTATGATCAGGAGTCTGATGATGATGATGAATAACGAGTTAACACCTTTTACTGCGGACGTAAACTTGTGCGCGTTTTACTGTTAGACGCTTTCCTTTACTTTATTGCGTCTGCAAAAAAAAAATGTTGTCGAAGAAAACGGTTGCCGAAAAGTCAAAGGGTTTTTCGCACCTCGTAAATTTCGAGAGAATGAGGGAAAAAAAAAAGGGATCGAAACTCGTTATTACGTCGCACTTCGGTTACCTAAGAGCGTGTGTCTAATTGCCGCGGAGAAAGTGCGAAAAGACGTCGGTTCCGGATGAATGGTGGTTGCCGTGCGCTTTTCTCCCTCTCTCTCTCTGTTTGGCTCATGCATTTCCGCTTCGGTTTTTCCTTTGATCCCGATACTTGCGCAAGTACTTGTGCTATGGTAACTAGTTCATGATGTAATGGCAATCTCCTCATAGATTGATTAAGTACAAGTTTATATGATATTTACACAAGTATTTGAAGTAAAGACAATCTAGTAGAACAATTACGACTTTACAAGTTAGTAATTGCACAAATATTTATGTTTATCATGGAGATTATGTCCATACTGAAAGATTTGATCTCAATACTTGTACAAGAGGAACGGAAACTAGTTTATCCTTCAGGATTAATTGATACTTTGCAAGTTAGTTTTACGATACTTTCACAAGTATTTACACAAATATGTATGTTTGTCATAGAAATTACGTTCATGAAATTAATTAGTCATGTAATGACAATCTACTTGTAGGCTAATTAATACTTGTAAATACGTTGTTCTGATACAAGTACTTGTGCAAATATTTATGTTTACTTTACTTTAATTCATTCAGCATTGACTTGTACATTCATGGATACTTTGCACGTTACTTGACTTACTTTCATGTACAGCGACAAGTAACTTGAAACAATCCAATTTGCTGACTTGGCATGTTGCAAGCCTTCAAGTTGAAATGATCCGTCAAGGTGTACCACGGCGAACCCGCTTTGCTTGTGCTCTCTTTTCGAACGACGATGATAACCTTTTGCAGATTCGATACCGGTTTTTTTCTCCTCTCTGTTTTCCTTCTTCTCCGTTTTACGGAACGCCGGAAAACGCGATTTTTCCCCCTCGTTTCGCAGCGCGTTGCGTAACGGTAACACGGGAAAGTCCGTTTCAGTTTACAAACATTCGCGTTCATTTATTTTCATTCCTATCTCGCTCTATCCACCCATTCGATCTGTTTTTTTTTTGCATATCGATTCTTCAACCTTGAAAGCGCGTTGACAATTTGTAAATATTGCTGTCGGCATTGCTGCGTTCTCTCTTCAACGCGAAGACTTTTTGCTTTGTTATCTTTTCCCCGACGACAACGTACTTGTGGTGTGTAATCGAATGAAAGAAGGATTTGTACTATCATGTGCGTCCGTCTTGGTAAATTATTCGCGGTTGCTGATGTGTTTCTATGGTATTTGTAAAGATTCGCGTTTTCAAGTGAAAACTTGGTTGGCCGTGGTAGTTTGTTTCTATGG
>JAFMTC010001681.1:20079-31741 GCA_018845635.1 Nicrophorus orbicollis | reverse complement strand
ATACATCTCTCTGTATGTGCGCACGTTTCCCCATAAACACCGAAAAAAAAGGAAACAACCAAACGAGCAAAGTGGGTGTGTTTCGTAGGAAAACCAATTTGAAAATCGGAAAATGAAGGACGAAACTGCAGCACCGGTGCACCTAATTGGTGGCTCCCTTCATTGATACTGTTGTCATCAAGTGATCGAGTTATGTTGCGGATCGCGGCACGAGTGAGAGACAAAAAGCAGAAATAGATAGAAGAAGGCGAAAAAGGGATTATCAATTGTTTTTTTTGTTGTTTTGTTTTGGATTAGACGTTTTGGGTGTTCTTCTTTTGTTCACCTTCGAACCTGGCAGCAGCCTCCTTGATCACCGTGCAAGTAAGTATTACGTTCTGCTTCTCCTCCAGCATCCTTCGTGCTTCTCTTCTCGTCTCGTTTTTCGCGTTGCGTAAGTGTCCGCACACGACGAAGAAGAGAGCGCGCGCGAATTCCCCCCCTTTCTCCTCGATTCAGGGTTAGTGGATCAATTTTTTATAGGGCAACCGTCTCTTATAAATTATGTATATTTTCATCTTCATCAACTCTATTCTCCATTCCGTCTCACTCTCTCTCTCCATCCATCTAAATGTGGAAATCCATCCATATCCCATCTTCTCTCACTTGACCACAAACGAAGTCAAGTAGTCCCTTTTTCCCTTTGCTCTCTCCTCTTTCTTCTCTCTCTTTTTTTATTGACCCTCTCCCGCCCCCCCATTGTCCCGGTAATATATCATTCGCATTCTAGAAGAATCTGTAATCCCCATCCGTGATCGTCCAAACACGTTTCTGAATTTCCTCCTTTTTTCCTTCTCTCCTTCGTCTTCTTCCAATCCGATTCGTGTCGTAACCGAGAGACCACACATTTTTCCTTTCCCATTTTCGAGCAAATATCTTCGGATTTATTGGCCACTTTCTAAATCGAGCAATTAACTCCGGACACGATGCATACACACACACACACATTTTTTCTCGTTTTAACCTCAGTCGAAGGTCTCTCTTCTCTCTCTCTTCGTTTCGTGTTTTCGCCCTTCCAATTGGCGAATTCTCCCATCCTTTGTGCGCTTTCGTAACATGTGCGACTTCATCAACAAGTCGGCGCCTCCTCGGAAACAAGTGAGGTGCAGTGTATGCCTCTTTTCTTCCTTTTCTTCTTTCAATTGTTTGGTCAAGTGCGTATTGAATTACTTGCTACCGAAACGTCAATAGTTCTTCTGTTTTTTGAATGACTTACTACCGAAACGTCATCAGTTCTTTTGTTTTTCATATTACTTGCTACCGAATCTTCTTTAGTCCTTCTGTTTTTTTTAGTTACTTATTGTCGAAACGTCATTAGTTCTTTTGTTTTTGTTTAATTACTTACTACCGAAACATCATTAGTTCTTTTGTTTTTTAGTTCCTTATTACCGAAACGTCATTAGTTCTTCTGTTTTTCGAATTATTTAGTATCGAAACGCCATTAGTTCTTTTGTTTTTTTAAATGCTTACTACCGAAACGTCATCAGTTCTTTTGTTTTTCGTATTACTTGATACCGAATCTTCTTTAATCCTTCTGTTTTTTAGTTACTTATTGTCGAAACGTCATTACTTCTTTTGTTTTTGTTTAATTACTTACTACCGAAACATCATTAGTTCTTTTGTTTTTCGTATTACTTGCTACCGAATCTTCTTTAGTTCTTTTGTTTTTTAAATAATTTACTACCGAAACGTCATTAGTTCTTCTGTTTTTTTAATTACTTACTACCGAAACGACATTAGTTCTTTTGTTTTTAGTTCCTTATTACCGAAACGTCATTAGTTCTTTGTTTTTTAAATAATTTACTACCGAAATGTCATTAGTTCTTCTGTTTTTTTTAAATTACTTTCTACCGAAACGTCATTAGTTCTTTTGTTTTTCTTTTAATTACTTACTGCCAAAACATCATTAGTTCTTTTGTATTGCTTGCTATCAAATCTTCATTAGTTCTTCTGTTTTTCGAATTACTTATTGCCGAAACGTCATTAGTTCTTTTGTCTTTTTTTTTCAATTAATTGCTACAGAAACTTCATTATCTCTTTTGTTTTGTTTTTTTTAATTCTGACACACATACATTGGATTGGTTTAGAAAACGTCTTTTTATTTAAAGTATTTCATCCAGTTTTCCACTTTGTTTACATTTGTTTTCAATTTGTAATTAATTGGCATATTATCATCTACTGCATTCCAATTTGCATGAATTATATAAACAAACGTGTTTACAAACTTAATCAAATTTTCAGTTGTAAACATTTGAGAACATCTCATCTTCTCGTTATAAGTGCGCACCGATTGCTGAAACGTAATTAATCCTCTCCTTCAATTAAGCCATAGAATGTCAAAATATAAATGTCATTAGTTCATTCGATCAATTGAATGTCAAAAAAATAAACGTCATTAATTCATTGTTTAAATTTTTGACACTTGATAGTGTAATGTCAAAAAATTAAACGTCATTAATTAATTGGTTTAATTTTTGACATTTAATAGTGTATATAACCATTAAATGTCAAAAAAAATAAACGTCATTTAGTGTCAAAAAATAAAGGTTATCAGTACTTTTTGTATAATTTTTAGCACTTATTAATAGTGAATCAGACTATTGAGTGTCAAAAAGTTAGATTTTTCTATTTTTTTTTATTGACAATGGTTCAATATCAAAATATAAACGTCGTTGAAAAAAATGCAGCTTCTTCCTGTTTCACGTCTTTCTTTTCCCGATAATTAATAATAATCACGTCTATATTTAAAGTTTGACATCTGTCAGAGCTGGGAGCGCGCGCGCGCGCGCTTCGCCGCACATCCGAACTACGCGCGTATTTGTTATGTCAGCTTCGCGGCTCGTTTGTTTGTTTGTTTTGATTTTTCGTCCGTTTATTTATTTTCATTTCGGAGCGCGTTGACATTCCGGAATTCCGAAACGAAAATCGAGAATACAAAGTTTGACATCTGTCAAATAATCAACACGGTGCGCAATGTGCGCAACATTCATTGACACTCGCCATTCTCTCTGCATGTGTATGCATGCGTGTGTGGGTGTTTATAGTACGGATTTGTGTATATCCTCGTGAAACGATTGTTTGCGAATTCGAACGTCAATATTATTGCGATTGTTGCAGGGAACGTTTATTTGGACAGCTCCAGTTTGAATTTGTTTATAGAATTTGTGCTCTTGACTAATGACCCTTATGTTTATTTCCGGTTCCATTTTTTTTTGCAATCAAATGTTTGTTTGTTTATCGAAACAAATTCAGCTACTATTTTACATTTTCGATCGATTGACGTCTGTCAGTCGATACGTCAAATTGTGACATTTGACGTCTTCTGTCAAATTATGTAATGTCGACTTTTCGCTACATCGATTGATAATAATGGTTCATTTCACGTGTAATTGACATTTCGCACGTCAAGAAAATATAGAATTTCATTGTTTGATAACTTTCATCGAATCGTCATTTCTTCTGTCAAATTTGACGTAAGCAATGTTAAAATCGTTCACGTCACGTGTAATTGACGTTTCACCCGTCAAGAAATTATAGAATTTCATTGTTTGATAACTTTCATTGAATCCTCATTTCTTCTGTCAAATTTGACGTAAGCTATGTTAAAATCGTTCTCGTTACATGTAATTAACATTTCGTACTTCAAAAAATATTAAATTGCGATGTTTGATAGCTTTCATCGAATCGTCATTTCTTCTGTCAAATTTGACGTAAGTAATGTTAAAATCGTTTACGTCACATGTAATTGACATTTCACCTGTCAAGAAAATATAAAATTGCGATGTTTGATAGCTTTCATCGAATCATCATTTCTTCTGTCAAATGTGACTTATGTAACGTCAATGTTCCGCTACGTTGACTGTCCATT
Organism: Nicrophorus orbicollis; assembly: GCA_018845635.1. NCBI lineage: Eukaryota > Metazoa > Arthropoda > Insecta > Coleoptera > Silphidae > Nicrophorus > Nicrophorus orbicollis. Next base: position 27,834 of record JAFMTC010001681.1, on the reverse strand, counting down.
ATTTGCGACGCGAATTGGCATGTGCCGAAAAATCGAAAGCAAATCGAATTGTCGCTGCTCGTTTGTTTGCCTCTGCGGAACTTTTTCTCTCGTTCTTCGTTTTCGGCGCCTTTATTTGAACTGGCCAGGCGTAAAAATAGAAATCCAATTTCACCTAATCCGCAATTTCGTCCGTGCCGAAAATAAACACGTCGTCTTTGGTGTTTGCGAAACGGACGTTTTCTTTCCGCCCCGGCAATCCGAAGAGCAAAATTGAAATTGATACGAATAGGTTAATCCACTTGTCCGTAGAAACGGAGACCCTTTTCCTTCCCTTCTTTCGGGTTTCGGTCAAGTTGAAACAATTAGACGGAAGACGTATCGATTCTGCAGAGAGGGCCGGGCCCCTTTTCCTCACCATTCCTTTTTTTTGTTCTCTTGTTTGTGTTTTGTTTGTTGCGGGGGGTGGCGCGTATGCAGGTGTATTGATCTTGCGGCGCGTTAGAGGGCGCCGCCCCCGCGAGCCACAGCCGCCTGCGGCCAAGGGCCGCACCTTCCTTCCCCACTTTTATCCTTCGCTCACTCACTAATTGCAATGATTGCATTAACTTTGCTTTTAGCCTTTCATTCTCCTCTTCTTTCTGGGACGACGTGACACTTCCGAAACGAATCCATTACGTGGGAACGGCGAAAAATCCCTCGTCGCGTGCGATTCTTCCCATCGTCGAAGATTTCGAAACAATGCCCGAAAACGTCGGAGAGAAGAGGAAGAATGGTGATGGTATTGGGAATTCATCCAGTTTGGCAACGCTCACCAACGAATTGAAATGTCATTGTCGATTCAGTGGGTTTCTGCGCTCGTTTCCGACCTTACCACCACTTTCCAATCCGATTATAACACACCATTGTGTATGTGCATACTTGACGTGAATTTACTTAACAGTTTGTCAAGTAGCAAGTCACGTATCTAAATTGCTCGAAAGATATATTCATTTTCAAAATATCCCTTTGGTGACGTTGACATATCATGTCAATATTTCCAAAATTTGTTCAATTTCAATATGTCAGTTCATTGGTAACAACGTTTACATTACAAGTGATGTCAATTTACTTATTAATTGACAAGTAGCAAGTATCGCGTTTCCAAATAGTTTTATGACATTTCGATGACAATCGTCTAATGACGTATCGAATCGATCTTGAAAGGTGACTGCGATTTTGTTGGAAATGACGTCGTTATCGAAATTGAATTGGGAATGCACTTGACTGTTCAAATATTGACCGACACGGCGGTCCCAATTCGCTTCAATTTCGGACGACATGTCTCTCTTGATTTTTACGATCATGCTCTGATTGGTGTTAATGGGAAAGTAACAAGGCAAAGGATTGAGCCAATCAATCGAGGCGCGGTGTGGCTGATTGGCCGTGAATCACGTGTGCCACGTGTGCGAGGATCGTCCGAGAAAAACAAAAAGATTGAAGCAATTGAGCGACATTAGCCATTCACCGAAAATTCCGCTGAAATCCCAACGCCACGTTCTCTGATACATGTGTGTTTTATTGTTATTAGTATTGATGGGCCGTAAATCAATTAGCAGGAGCAGCGGTCTCGTTGTTCCGCTCGAGCCACTTTCGTTGCTCGTTAAAACCGACGATCAATTTTGACGTGCACGTCAAATAACCATAGTAAAGATTTGTGTTCAGAAAAACACGTTTTCTCTTCATTTCGAATCTAATTAAAATCACGCATCCATCAAAGATGACAGTTGGTAATTTGGTTAGTTAAAATCAACAATCGCCTTTTTTCAGAGCGCATAGATGTCACAGTTCTGACAGATGTCAAACTTTTAATATAGACGTTTATTTTTCGTTTTTGAATCTACTTATGCTCGTAATTGTTTGTGTGTTTACCGGAAACAGTCATACAATAGAAAAACTTTCACACTTTTCATTTCCGATATTAATTATTCGTTTTTTCAAATTCAATCAAGGTAGTCATAGTTGAAAAGAATGAAATCGAAACGAGTGTCCAATACAGGCTTTCTATTTCATTTGACATGTGTCAAATGTCATTAAATTTGTCTCGAAGAAATGTCACAATCAGCTGTTTATTTCTTCCAAGGATGACATTCTCACGTGAATCATGATAATTTGCACGTAAGAAACTTAAAAGACTTAACTATTTCCGAAATTAATTATTCGTTTTTTTCTAATTCAATCAAGGTAGTCATTGTTGCAAAAATAATGAAATTAAAACGAGTATCCAATACAGGTTTTCCATTTCATTTGACATGTGTCAAATGTCATTAAATTCGTCTCTACCAAATGTCACAAACAGCTGTTTGTTTCTTCTTAGAATATGAGAATCGTACTGATTTGCACAAAAGAAACTAATGCACTTTTCTATTTCTGAAATTAATGATTTGTTTTTCGAATACAATCAAGTAGTCATAGTTGCAAAAATAATGAAATCGAAACGAGTATCCAATACAGGTTTTCCATCTTGACATGTGTCAAATGTCATTAAGCACGTCTCGACGAAATGTCACAAACAGCTGTTTGTTTCTTCCGACGATCACATTCTCACGTGAATCATGAGGATTTGCACAAAAGAAACTTACTTTTCTATTTCTGAAATTAGTTATTCGTTTTTCGAATACAATCAAGTAGTCATAGTTGACAAATAAACAAAATATTTTTAGCAATTGTCAATTTTGACATGTGTCATATTTGCTGTTGTACCAATTGCAGTCGTCTCCATGTAATTTACTCAAAAACTGAAAACGCATGACTCAGACGGCTTTAACTACTCGGAAAATAGATTTCACGACTATATTTTTGTGCGTCAAAATGGAATTGCCTAAATCCAGCTGATAATGAACGAGTTGTTTGTTGTTTACGTGCGACGAAAACGAAAATGTCACAAGCGGAAACTTTTTCACGTGAGTCACGAAAGAGTCACTTTTACTTTTATGAATCGACTTTTTCCACGCAGATGACCGACGATCGATATCTGCATCCTTTCAATATGTATGCTAAGAATGTGCCCACGAGCGTCAACCTTGACATCCGACCCGAAAAGTTATCGGATCGCCGCCCGGGAGAGCAGTCAAGCCATTTTTCATCCGCACGATGTTATTATTTATTATTCAACAGTCCGCCGAGTCGCAGATGCGCTTCCTTCCTCCTTCCAATCTCGTTCCCTGAAAAACACTCATTTTCAAATAGAAGGTAATTCCCCCCCTGGACAACTGTGAGAACAGTTTCCGCAAAGATATCGCATGACAAGCTTTCGTGTCACCCAGGTCTCTCTCTCTCTCTTGGTATCCTTCAACGTGTCGTCATGGTGATGATTCTGATGACAGGAGCATTCTTTGACGGATGATGATAACTTGATACGTTCGAATTGTTCAAGTACACACCACGGCCTTCTCGTGATGATGATGACTGAATTTTCCTCTTTCGCAATTGCGTTTTTCTTTCTTGCTTTCTTTCTTCGAAACCGAGTTGCGTCCTGTTCTGATTTCGTCGTCGTCGTCGTTAATTTATGCCGGGCGAAAACGGAAGAAAAGTGAAATTTCGTTTCGCCACATTTCCTTTCCATTTCTTCTTGTACGGAATCGTTCGTTCGTCATTTCTGAAATCGGCGAGTGTTTGTAAGTGTGTAAGACAGAGACAGAGAGAGGTGCAATTGAATGGAATTATACGTGCATACGACGTTTATGGTCGCACGAGCCGAGTCGGCACCGAACGGAAACTGGGACATGCCTCTGTCCTCCTCCTCCTACTCTTCCACTTATCAATCTTTCTGCAAACAACTCTTTATTTTGATATCCGTACAATTACAACAAACAACGCAAAACGAAGCAGGAACGACGTTCGAGACGTGGGCGAAAGGGAGAAAACGCACGAGCGAGCAATGTTTAATTATCACCACAATTCATTGGATTCGATAGGAGGCACTTGTTTTAAAGTTCACTTGTCTTTATTCAGGTTATCGCAATTCGTAGTACAACTTTAATCGTAGCGCAAACAATTAATAAGCAATTCCTGAAAAACTAATTGCTGCATTCCACAACACACTTTGTAATTATAGCATTGAAAATGCATAGTTAAAGTAAACAACATTTAATGCAGTTCTTTCCTAATTCAAAGGGCTACAGATAACTTAGTCTTTCCCACCATTAAGAAACTTATTGACTAATTCTGTCATCGTAATTGTTCAAAATGTTACAGTTTTTCCTAGTAACAGTGGTAAACATAAGTTATTTACTAATTCAAATGGTCTTTTCGTCTTCAATCAAGTAGTCAAAGTTGGAAAACAAATCAATTCATTCTTTGCATTTTGACATGTGTCAAGTGCCATATTTGTTGTGGCTACTGCAGTTGTCTTTACGCAGAAACTGAAAACACATTACGACTCAATGACTTAAATATAATTTGAAAATTTGTCTCAACACCACTTTTTCCGCTCTGATTCAAACTCTTGTTTTTTTCTTGTTCGAGATCGTACTTTTCGTAAATTCAAATTCAATGTTATCAATGTAATAATTAAAACAATGGAAACGGTTCGTTCATTCTCGTGCATCGTGTATACTTCTTTTTTTGGGGGGGGGGGGNNCTGATTAATCTTCAAAACAAGTTTATTGACTTCGCTTATCTAATGAAGCAACCGAAAAACATGAAAACAGTTTCATTATTTTAACTGCTAAGATTTTTTCTTTAAATTCGTGTAATTAATTGGAAAAAAATAATAGTTTCAAACTGATTATTTTGTGTTTCGGCAAAGAATTCGATCAAAGTAACCCCTGCTTGTCGTGGGTGGCGATTGGAAGGGGTATTCGCTCGCTATCATATAGTAACCATGGTGATTTGTTGTTGTTTACTTTATCCTTTGAACCATTCGAGAAGTTTCGTTTGATTTTCAATTTTTTATTTATTTCACAATTTGTATTAGGCTAACGACCATAGTTTTTTCATCTAACAATGTGTAATTTTCACTCCAAAGATAACTGAAACTTGTGACTTTACTGATGTTGGTAATGGGATTTGCTAATTGTTGTTTTGTTCATTGTATCTCGGTTGGCAGTAAAGTGACAGTTGGAAGCGATGACAAACGTCAGTGCTAATTCGATCATCACGAACAATGAAAGTCTACGTTTGACTGATTTACTTTCACGCTGTGTCTGACAGGTAATCGAAATTGATTTAGTATTGATTTTCGTGCTTAAAATTGATGTTTAGTTGTTTGTTTTCTAGCCCTTTGGTTTCGGGGCTTCTAAAGAATACGACCAAAGTATCTCCTGCTTGTCGTACGAGGCGACTAAAAGGGGAATTCGCTTGTTATTATTTGTTAACCATAGTGTAATATTTGTTTATTTCATCGTTTGAGCTTTGATTTGCATGCAGTTCAATCGTTTCCCATCGTTTCAACTCGGTTCGATAGCAAAGTGACATATGACAGCGAACTGTCAATAATATGTCATTTAGAATTAATCGATTATTCGATCCTTCCAAAACGAGTATTGAAATTCAACGTTTCCCCCGAATCATTTTCACTTAGTTTTCAACTATTTTCATTTATCACTAGACGTAATTGATGTTTATTACCATTATTTCCGGTGATTTAACGATTGTTTCTTAATTTATGACCATATAATTGTATACAATTACATTGACGTTTATTAAACCGTTTTGACATTTGATGATTTCTTGTAATTTTCAAGCGACGATTCAACAGAGTTATGAAATTCAATCGCGTTTCCAGATTTGTTTTAAATATTATTGACGTTTATTAAATCACTTTGACGTTTGACATTTAATGATTTATTAGTAATTTTCAAGCGGTCATCCAACACCGAATAATCAATCATAAGAAAAAGGTAATTACATTCGTTAATGACAATAATATTGACGTTTATTAAGTCATTTTGACGTTTTGTTTTGACATTTGATTAGTAATTTTCAAGCGGTGATTCAACATCGAATAATCAATGATAGGAAAAAGGCAATTACATTCGTTAATTACAATAATATTGACGTTTATTAAGTCATTTTGACGTTTTGCTTTGACATTTGATGCTTTATTGTAATTTTCAAGCGGTGATTCAACATCGAATAATCAATCATAGGAAAAAGGCAATTACATTCGTTAATTACAGTAATATTGACGTTTATTAAGTTGTTTTGACATTTTGCTTTGACGTTTGACAGTTGATGATTTCTGGTGCTGTTCAAGCGATGATCCAACAGTTGGTACAATTATTATGCGTTTTGTTTTTGTGGTGTGGCGGAGAGGAGGTGAACGCAAGTAATGTTTGTTTCTTTTTTGGTGCAGAAGCTGCGATGTTATTTTTCTGAGCCGATTTGGTGTCTGGCGGTCTAAATATTTTGGCACGAGCGTCGTGCCAAGAAAACAAAGTCATCGTCGCGAGCGCACTTCTCTTCTCTCTCTCTCACACACACTGAATCCCCTTCGGGTTTTCCTCTTGCAAAAGAATCGAGGCCGATCGGTCTGTCTGAAACGCATTCCATTTCACTTCGCGATGGACGTCTTCTTTGGTTCTCTCGTTCTCCTTCGTCTCTTCAATCTCCACCAACACCATTAGCAACAGCAGCAGCAACCACCTGGTCCAGCTGATGATTCACCTGTGCGTGAATCATCCGGATCGGGGAAATACTCCTATCACATCAGTGCAGTCTCCTCATTTTTTTTGTTCTCTCTTTTGGTTTTCGAGCGAACAGCCCTCACGGATTTGGCATTCGCTGAAGGCTTTCGGGTGCTCTTTCGTTTCAAGCCATGCAATTGTTCCGTTTTACCATCATTGTCATTGGTTCGTTCGGGCAGAGAAGGCCACTTCCTGCACCGTGTGTGTTTTCGGTGCGTTTTTTTCTCTCTTCTCCAACAAATCCGCGTGTCATTGACTTCGCCTGACATTGACTTTGACAGTAGTGACCTCTCCGCGTGCATGACTCACTGCGATGCACACGCTAATCGCATCCCAAATTACTCACCCCTATCTTCGTCCGAACTCTAAAAACAAACAAAAAACGAATCCCATTTCCTCCACGATAATTTAGATAAATCCAATTAGTTTTCACTTACATACTTCAAAGATATGTGTTAATTTATATACTTATTATTTCACAGAATATTATTTCTTATTTATCGATCATATAATTAGTTTACACTTGAAGATTTAGTAAGGATGTGTAAGGTTCATTAGTTATAGTCTTCTCTTTCGCAAAGACACAAAAGTGAATGATTGTATGTGTAGTATGTATTGTGGTTTACTAATGCATTCATTCATAGTTTTCCATCAATTGAATGATGGTAGTTGCTTCGTCTGCTTAGTATACACGCACAATGGGCGAAAAGCACGGGCGAAGCGGGGTTCGTTTCGTAATGGGCGTTGAATAATTTATCGAATAACATAATTCCAATAATCGAGGCGTTAATTAATTTATGCGCAGCGCACCGACTATTATGTGTTCCTTCCACTCGACTCGCACGTGAGTGGTAAGTGTAAACGGAGACGAAGGGAAGACGAAATACGCGCACGAATCCTCCGAGGTGGCTCCCATCAATTGTTCATCTATTGTTTCGCGCGAACAAGCGAAGAACGCGAAGAAGATGGTGGTGATGGTGGTTGAAACGAAACAAAAAATGTGAAACAAAAAGCAAATGAAAATGGCACCCTTTGCCTGGCTTCGTTCGTTCGTTTGTTGTTGCTGTTGTTTTTTCCCCTCCATCCTGGAAAAAAAAAGCAGACCGAG
>JAFMTC010001675.1:19729-30459 GCA_018845635.1 Nicrophorus orbicollis | reverse complement strand
ATTCCAATTAAAATTGATGAACAGGGAGTCAGATAATGGGATGGATATGTGTGGCCTTGCGGAGAGGCAAATGTTGCGTGGCGTTTTGACGATGATTGATTGGCCGATAATGAAATGCATTCATCAAACAGATTATGCGACGAAACTTGTAACATTATTATTATTTGCATCGCATTGATTCCATAGAGTCGATGCATTTGCCACGTTGACACTTCACGTTTAATCAGAGCGAATGATAGGAGAGAGAGAAAAACACTGATGTTTGCGATGGAAGAAAGTAATCCGAACCAGTTTCGATCGATACAACGATGTTATTATTATACATAAACAGCGTAATACCGATGATAATAGGTTTCATCAAAAACCCAGATTTCATTGGGATTTGCGTGCGTTTCAAACGAACATTCGACACAATAACAAGAAAAGTACATCATCACAAATGTACTCTGGATATTTTAATGTCCGGTGTGCGGCAGTAGAAAACTGCACACATTTGATGACCAATTAAATACTGCTGGGTACGAGATTTGTAGGTCATCAATTTCAATCAATAAACAAAATTTAATCATAACGTAGCAATATTCATGCATGATGTTCAAATTTTCGCGTGATTTGTTCAAAAATTGCGAAATATATAATAACCATTCATATATTGCTGATGTTTCTACTGCCAAATAATTTGAAACAAATAAATAATTAAATACACGATGGTAATTATTTAATGATGATAATTAATATACTATTGCTCTATTATTTATTGTAGTAGAGAGGATATATTGCATCTATCAATTGAAAAAGCATTTATGCTTCGAAAAATCGAATCTTTACAAATTATTCATTTTCTCAGTAAGTATAAATCATACAAATTATAAATAAGCACTTCAATTAAAGCTGGATAATCAAGCTTTCTAATTTATTATTTTTTACAACTAGTATGGTTTACCTGGAATTTACTGTCAAAGTTGAAAAACATATTTATGAATTTTCGAAAATCGTTTTTTACAAATCATTGATTTTTTCGGAAACTATTAAAGATATACTTTTTTATTAGCATTCTAATTAAAGACAAATGTTCAGGCTCTCGAACGTGTTATTCGGGATATTTCAAAATAGTACGGTTTTCCTGTAATTTACTGTCAAATTAAAAAAAAATAAGCCTTGAAAATCGGGTGTCTTTACAAATCATTCATTTTTCGGAAACTATTATAGATACAATGTTCTATTAGCATTCTAATTAAAGACAAATGTTCAGGTTTTCCAACGTGCTATTTAGTATATTTCAGAATAGTACGGTTTGCCTATAATTTACTGTCAAAGTTGATAAAATATTAGTAAGCCACGAAAAACGAGTGTTATTACAAATCTTTGATTTTCTCGGAAATTTTAAGTAAAACAATCATCTATTAGCATTCATATTAAAGATAAATGTTCAGATTTTCCAACGTGCTAGTTACCACATATGTATAGTTTTCCTGTACTTTTCTGTAAAAGTTGAAAAAATATTTAAATTTAAGCCTCGAAAATCCAGTGACTTTACAAATCATTGATTTTCTCGGAAGCTATAAGCGACACAATTATCTATAAGCATTCAAATTAAAGACAAATGTTCATGCTTTCCAGTGCGCTATACGGAATATTTGTAGCTAGTATAGTTTTCTTGTAGTTTACTGTCAAATTTTAAAAATATTTTTTAAGCCTCGAAAATCGAGTGTCTTTACAAATCATTGATTTTCTTGTAAATTATAAGTGACACAATTATCAATTAGCTCTCATATTAATGACAAATGCTCATGCTTTCCAATGCGCAATTCGTAATAATTGTAACTAATACGATTTGCCTTAAATTTTCTGCTATTTAGTATATTTCAAAATAGTACGGTTTGCCTATAATTTACTGTCAAAGTTGATAAAATATTAGTAAGCCTCCAAAAACGAGTGTCATTACAAATCTTTGATTTTCTCGGAAATTTTAAGAAAAACAATCATCTATTAGCATTCATATTAAAGATAAATGTTCAGATTTTCCAACGTGCAATTATCTATAAGCATTCAAATTAAAGACAAATATTCAAGCTTTCCAGTGCGCTATTCTAAATATTTCTAGCTAGTCCAGTTTTCTTGTAATTTACTGTCAAATTTGAAAAATATTTTTTAAGCCTCGAAAATCGAGTGCTTTCCAATGCGCAATTCGTAATAATTGTAACTAATACGATTTTCGTTGAATTTTATGCTATTTAGTATATTTCAAAATAGTACGGTTTGCCTATAATTTACTGTCAAAGTTGATAAAATATTAGTAAGCCTCGAAAAACGAGTGTCATTACAAATCTTTGATTTTCTCGGAAATTTTAAATAACACAATCATCTATTGGCATTCATATTAAAGATAAATGTTCAGGTTTTCCAACGTGCTAGTTGCCACATATGTAACTAGTATGGTTTTCCTATAATTTTTTGTAAAAGTTGAAAAAATATTTAAGTTTAAGCCTCGAAAATCCAGTGACTTTACAAATCATTGATTTTCTCGGAAGCTATAAGCGAAACAATTATCTATTAGCATTCAAATTAAAGACAAATGTTCAAGGTTTCCAGTTCGCTATTTGAAATGTTTGTAGCTAGTACAGTTTCTTTGTAATTTACTATCAAATTTGAAAAAATATATTTTAAGCCTTGAAAATAGAGTGTCTTTACAAATCATTGATTTTCTTGTAATCTATAAGTGACACAATTATCAATTAGCTCTCATATTAATGACAAATGCTCATGCTTTCCAATGCGCAATTCGTAATAATTGTAACTAATACGATTTTCCTTGAATTTTCTGCTATTTAGTATATTTCAAAATAGTACGGTTTGCCTATAATTTACTGTCAAAGTTGATAAAATATTTGTAAACCTCGAAAAACGAGTGTCATTACAAATCTTTGATTTTCTCGGAAATTTTAAATAACACAATCATCTTTTAGCATTCATATTAAAGATAAATGTTCAGATTTTCCAACGTGCTTGTTACCACATATGTATTGTTTTCCTGTAATTTTCTGTAAAAGTTGAAAAAATATTTAAATTTAAGCCTCGAAAATCCAGTGACTTTACAAATCATTGATTTTCTCGGAAGCTGTAAGCGACACAATTATCTATTAGCATTCAAATTAAAGACAAATGTTTAAGCTTTCCAGTGCGCTATTCGGATTATTTGTAGCTAGTACAGTTTTCTTGTAGTTTACTGTCAAATTTAAAAAAATATTCTTGTAGCCTCGAAAATCGAGTATCTTTACAAATCATTGATTTTCTTAGAATCTATATGTGATACAATTATCAATTAGCTCTCATATTAATGACAAATGTTCATGCTTTCCAATGCGCATTTCGTAATAATTGTAACTAATACGATTTTCCTTGAATTTTCTGCTATTTAGTATATTTCAAAATAGTACGGTTTGCCTATAATTTACTATCAAAGTTGATAAAATATTTGTAAGCCTCGAAAAATGAGTGTCATTACAAATCTTTGATTTTCTCGGAAATTTTAAGTAAAACAATCATCTTTTAGCATTTATATTAAAGATAAATGTTCAGATTTTCCAACGTGCTAGTTGCCACATATGTAACTAGTATGGTTTTCCTGCAATTTTCTGTAAAAGTTGAAAAAATATTTAAGTTTAAGCCTCGAAAATCCAGTGACTTTACAAATCATTGATTTTCTCGGAAGCTGTAAGCGACACAATTATCTATTAGCATTCAAATTAAAGACAAATGTTTAAGCTTTCCAGTGCGCTATTCGGATTATTTGTAGCTAGTACAGTTTTCTTGTAGTTTACTGTCAAATTTAAAAAAATATTCTTGTAGCCTCGAAAATCGAGTATCTTTACAAATCATTGATTTTCTTGGAATCTATAAGTGACACAATTATCAATTAGCTCTCATATTAATGACAAATGTTCATGCTTTCCAATACGCAATTCGTAATAATTGTAACTAATACGATTTTCCTTGAATTTTCTGTCAAATATGAAAAAAAATAAGCCTCGAAAAAGTAACTATAAATCTCACAGTAATAATTAAATGCTTAAATTATAACTTCAAAAAAACTTCATATTAATGGTTTAATTTGTTTTAGATTATTGTCTTTTTTTATATTAAATAATACCAAAGGATAACATAGAGATAGTTTAGGAGATTAGTTACGGAAGTATTGATTTTGTGACTAGATAAACTGGGTAATTATAAAGATTTTGTATATGTATAGTTTACGGTCGATAACATTGTCATTAAGGCTATGGATGTGGAACGTTGTTGAATCCTTTGTCCGGGAGGATGAGGAGGATAGCATTTATAATTGGATGTGCAAGAATGAACGAGTAGACTTAAATTGAGATTTTTATATATTTTACATAAAGAAATAGAGTCTATATGGATTTTAATATGTATTATTAACTAATTATGTAAAGTAATACAAATGTTTACAAAATTAGAGCAAAAAGTCCATAGCGCTTTGTTTTCCAAAGTTGTAACCAATAAATAAGTTTAAATAAAATGAATAAAATTATGGTAAATTTACAGCATAAAAAGAGACTTAAAGAAATACACCCATACCTAGCTTTACGCCCTACCTACGTTCCACGAAATGTGCCTTAATTGAAGAAGGTCGTTATAGCGAAATGGCCTATAAAGAGCGGCCGTATAGCGAGGTATGAGCTTATTAAACTTTTCAAGTTTTCACAACAATATTTCCTGAACGAAATTTGCAATACTTTGAAAATATAAATTAAATTTATCAAATATTAAACAACAGTAATCAGTTTTAAGTAATCAAATCTGAAATATTCGTTTTTTCTACAAATATATGCATTTGTTTGAAAAGGCAATAAAATAATACAAATGTTCCTGCAAATTCTTGGAAGCGTCATCAATAAAACGGTCAGTATTGCCAATTGGGATATTCGGAACGAAAATCCCTAAATCTACCTACTCCAGTATACATAGCAAGTCGTCTTTGGATTATTCATCTACGTTCATTCGAACCGAACTTAACATTTTGTTAATACCTTCTTAAGTATAAAATCACAGAAGATCTCTGTTTAATTTAATACCAGTTTACCAAGTGCATTCAAACCGAGCAGAATTCGAGGCTTAGTTAACCCAAAGTGAATCAACATTCGACGGAGCTCAACATGTGCAAAAATAGGATTATGTACAGGAAATATCCTAGGGAAATGCCCAGAATGGTCCAAAGACCTCATTACAGACGTTGGTCCAGGCCTCTTGAGGATTTGATGGAGACCAGTATATACAACCGACATTCTCGTCATGAGATGTCTACCTCCCATAGAGAGGAAAGACCAGAGCGCAATAGTTAAAAAAAGGAAACGGAAGAAAGAAGACGAGGAACTGTGGAAGAGGCTATCATTTCCTATCTCCGAACTTATACGAAATAATTCAAAGCTGACTCTGCAAGAGCAGACTGTGCAAGACCAGAATGTGCAAGGCCAGGCTGTGCATGAGAAGTCTACGTCCCAGATAGCCACGACCAGCAGAGACGACAACGACAAGGAACCCATGAAGAGGCCATCTTCACCATTATCCGAAGGAGAATTGGATGATGAAGATGAAAAAGACGAGGAACTCATGAAGAAGATGCCTTCTTCCTATGTCTACCAATTACCACCATTGTACGAAGAAGAGAAATTAGACTATGAATATAATTAGTACAATACGATATATATAAGAAGTATGATATAATGCAATAAATTTTATACTTATAATTATCCAAATATTCTTTTAAAATAAATATGATACTTTTAACAAAAACTGTTTCTTATTATTTTTATTCAAAATTACAATATTTCGTTGCATTTAATTGTGACTGAAATGCTAGTGTAAGCTAATAAAATAATACAATATTTTAGTACATATCATTCCTGGAAAATTTCAAATTAAACTAAATTCTAATTAAGTAAATTAAAAAGAAACAAAATTATTATGCTTTAACTAAACAAATAAACGAGTTTTTCCTTTTATTATAGAAAATTTAACTAGAAAAGTTGCAGAATTCATATTATATAACTAAGAGGTGGAGATGAGTCTCCCGGTACCAATTGTCGGGACGAATGTAAAACTGTACAATGTTTTGCAGATGCACTTTTCATGTTTATAGAAGAGTAAATTAAATAATTAGAATCCCACAACGAAATAATTATTTTTATTTCAGTTAAAGTACGTAAACTCGTTATTTCCAAGTTCATAATGTATTCACTTTATAATTAAATTTGAAACGAATTGTGCAATGAATATTAAACCGAAAATAATAATTGAATTTACTACTATTTTCGATATTCTGTATATATTTACTGACCTCAATAAACAATTGCGTTTCTGTATGTATAAAACATATTTTTTTGGTCACTGATATGATTTACAATAGGTATTTTTATACGAAAAGAATACCTTTTAAAATGTAATATTATTAATTTACAGTCTTGATCATTTTCACATTTAATTTCACCTCTATTTTCATCCTTTATTTTAAGATAATGTAATACACCAATACCTCGCTTTACGGCCTACTAAACTTGGCCGCATAGCGAAAAGCCGTATAAGAAATCAATTACCGCACTTGCGCAAGATTGGCAATATGTAGATATATCGACATGGAAAAAAAGTTTTTTTTGCAATTATAACGAAACATTTTGGGCCGTAAATCAAAAACGTGCCTTAATTTAAGAGGGCCGTTGTAGCAAAATGCCGTATAAAGACCGGTGTATTAAACTATTCAAGTTTTTACAACAATATTTCCTGATGGAAATTTGCAATACTTTGAAAATATAAATTAAATTTATCAAATATTAAACAACAATACTCAGTTTTAAGTAAGCGAATCTGAAATATTCGCTTTTTCTAAAAATATGTTTATTTGAAAAGGTAATAAAATCATAAAACTTTTCGTGCAAATTCTTGAAAGGGTCAGCAATAAAACGGTCAGTATTGCCAATTGGGATATTTAACGAAAATCCCTAAATCTACCTGCTCCAGTACACATACCAAGTCGTCTTTGGATTATTCACCAGTTGAGTACAAAATCACAAAACATCTCTGATTCAATACCAGTTCACCAAGTGAATTCAAACCGAGCAGAATTTAAGGCTTAATTAACCCAAAGTGAAAACAAGATTCGACGAAGTTCAACATGTGCAAAAATAGGATTATGTACAGGACATGTCCTAGCGAAACGCCCAGAATGGTCCAAAGACCTCATTGCAGACGTTGGTGGGCTTTTCGAAGATTTGATGGAGACCAGCATATACAACAAACATTCTCGTCATGAGATTTCTACATCCCATAGAGATCAAAGACCAGAGCGCAATACTTCAAAAAAGGGGAAACGTGAGAAAGAAGACGAGGAACCGAGGAAGTGGCTATCATTTCCAATGTCCGAACTTATCCGAATTAATTCAAAGCTGACTCTGCAAGACCAGACTGTGCAAGAAGTGACTGTGCATGAGAATTCTACGTCCCAGAGAGCCACGACCAGCAGAGACGACAACGACGAGGACTCCAGGAAGAGGCCATCTTCTCCACTATCCGAAAAAGAATTGGATTATGAAGATGTCAAAGATGAGGAACCCATGAAGAAGATGCCTTCTTCCTATGTCTACCAATTACTACTATTGTACGAAGAAGAAGAATTAGACTATGAATATGATTAGTACAACACGATACATTACAGATGTATGATGTAATGCAATATATTTTATAATTATAATTATCCAAATATTCTTTTAAAATAAATATGATACTTTTAGAAGAACGTTCGGATACGGGGAGACTATTCAGAACAGGGTTCCGGCATTAGGAGAGAAGGGGGTAACCATATTCGAGGATTGGATGGCAGATGGATTTATAGATGAATGTTTTACGGAATGTTAGGGATTGGAAGTAACGGAATCTTGTCTTAATTTTGTATTTGAGTTCTTTTGATTAGGAGTTAAGGTTGAGTTTTGGATCAACGAAGGTAATATGGGGAAGGTCAACGAAGGTAATATGGGGAGAGGATGATGTAATACGGTGATAGGGAACTAAAAGTTTTAAGTACATTAGGAGGGAAATGCTGAATTTAATTAATTGATAAAATAATTCATGATTTCCATCATATACTCAAACTTCATGTAAGAATAAAATTTCAAAAATGTATAAAAATTTCTATTCAAATTAAACCAACAAATATGTAAGCTGTAAGTGTAAATGTTTGCAGTTTACCTCACTTAATCTTCAAACAATTTGAGTATTTCCAACATGAATTCACTAATTTGTGTGAACCTTCTTATACACCAGCAATTGATGTGATTGTTAAGCCTAGGTGGTCTACAGATATCATCCGACAAGCAGCAGTTAATTAGCATTAATTAGTACGATACGAAACAATTTGTATCCTGCGGATGAAGGCTTTGGGGTCCTTTTGATGTGCGCATCGAAACGGGGCAGGTGTATCTCACATCTCTTCGCGCGACAAATGGTCTTGAGACTCAAATCCCACAAGTCATTAGAAACGTAATCTAGCAAACGAGCTTCATTTCTATTCAACAACGAAAAGGTTCCTAACGGAAAAAAAAAGATTTACGTGGAGCACCTTTGTCTAAAAATAGAATAGAAATAGAGCGGAAGGTCGATAAACCCAGACCCTTCAATGTCTATTCACTCAATTACTTTAAATATAGAACGTGCATTAAATATAGATCGTTACGTTGAACGGTAATAATCCCACAATTTACTTGAATTCAATTCAAGAATTGCAAATGCGGTAATAACAATAATCTCAGTGCAGAAAGACCTATGGTCCACAGCCCTTTGCAGCAATTTTCTATTTATAATTCTTCTACTGTATTGAGTTTGCAATTGCGTAAACCAAAAGGAAACGCGGAGCAATTAAACGAACGTTTTATTGTTATTGCAGCAATTCCGGGCCTCTCAGACTCGTTTCCAATTGATTTTCTTTTTATAATCAAAAACGATTTTATGTTTGATGAAAATTGCGTACGCTTTTCTAAACATTCTTCCAACAATAACTAAGACAATTTTTCAAAATAAAATTCCTCGCATCACGTATAAAATGAGCGGAATGTTTTAAAGACGTTTCAGCTTTCATTAGATTATTTATTTGGTTTTAATTAATGAAATTAATTAGCAAAGACCTAATTAAAAGACAACTCGATGGAAGTCGTCGTTATCCTTCTGGGAGCTTGTTAGCCTTATCGTGGAAATAACATACAGAGAGAAAGAAGTGGATATATCCCATGAGATCGATTAAGCTTTTCTCTCGTAACGCAATGCAACAAGTATGTTTTTCTTCTTGGAATTCTGTAGACTTTAAAATTAGCTCCGTACCCTTTAACTTTAGACAATGATTTGTTGAGAAACAAGTATTTGTTATGACTTACAATTAAATACGAAATGAACTAAGTAAATATAAAGTACGTGTAATTAATGAATATGTTTAAAAATAGAAAATTAATGATATCAATTAAAATTTCTCGTTGTTTATAATAAAAATTTTCAAGGTTCATGCAGAAATACAGTGATTTCTTGACTCAAACTAGTAACTTCTTAAAAATACTAACTAATAATATATGTTTCATTTTCTAATTTTTAGACTGTGTATGTAGTTTACAAGTGTTATACAATATTTAACTACTCATTTCAATAGTAAACTTAAAAAAAAAACATTGTTTTAGCAAATAAAATTATCTATTCATTTTTTTTTAATTAATTAAACATTTTGTAATAATATTACAAAATCTAAGAAATTTCAGAAATGGAATACATTTTTACATAAAATTTTGGACAGTCTTAACTTTTTTACCATCATTCATGTTCCAAATGTGTTTATACTATCCAGAATTTCACTCCTATAAAAAGGAAACGGAATAACTTAAATATTATTTAATCAAAGCAAAATTCAAGAAATTTTAGAAATGAAATACATAAAATTTTTGACAGTCTTATTTTTTTCCATGATTCGTGTTCTAAATGTGGTAATAATATCGAGAATTTCACTCTTATAAAAAGGAAACGGAATGAACCTTTAACATATGGTCCTTTCTGGTACAGGAAATAATCCTTTCAAAGGTGAATAACGTTTTAAGTGGGCAATCACGCAATCCTTCTACTGGAATTCTGTGCATCAGCATCTCCAAGAGTGGAAAAGGGGCGCTATTCGATGTTGCAAGTTTTGTTATAACATTTCTATATACTTTTTTGCGTCCAGAAATTATAATGTTTATAAGTTGTAGTGTTATATACAAAAATTGGAACAAAATATTAAATTATTGTATTTTGTTTGTACAATAGAAAATATATTGATAGTGAATATTTTGAAGAAAATTTTATGCTAATTATGAATTCCTCCAATTAAAATCTATTCCTATTTCAGTATATCTATTTCAGTTTCTTAACTTTTTTTATGGAATATTAACTATGCTACCACCGAACTTATAACAAAAAAATCATTATATAATGACTATTTTTACTAAAACTTCTATAAGAGATAAAAAATATTATATGTTATATAGGTTTTTTTATAAACAAACACCTTTATTTTTCACTAAACATCTCTATTTTTCTATAAACTTCTGTATTATTCAATCAAATTCTTCATTTTTCTATAAACAAACACCTTTATTATTCACTGAACATCTCTATTTTTCTATAAACTTCTGTGTTATTCAATCAAATTC
>JAFMTC010001674.1:0-27383 GCA_018845635.1 Nicrophorus orbicollis | reverse complement strand
ATGATTATGAAATGTGGATAGTTAGGGAATGTAACGTATATTGATATATTCCTGTGGCTAGAGCCGTTTGGCTGTAATTCGCTATCAAATTTGGAAAAATGAAAAAGTAACTCTCGAAAAAGCTGTGTCTTCACATTTTAGCGATTTTCTCGGGGACTATAATAGATAGAGTTGATCGGAAAGATGATTATGAAACTTGCATAGTTGGGGAGTGTAACACATAGTAATGTATTGCTGTATCTTGTACCGTTTTACTGTAATTCGCTGTCAAAATTGAAGATATGAAAAATTTACGTCCGAAAAAGCAGTGTCTTAATATTTTACCGATTTTCTCATAGACTATAATAGAAACAATTGATCTGAAAGATGCTTATGAATCTTAAACAGTTGGCGAATGTAACTCATATTAATTTGTTGCTGAGGCTTGAGCCGTTTCGCTGTAGTCCATTTTTACTATCTATATAAAATAATGGAATAACAAGCTCCCAGTTAGTGAATTTTGTAGAACTTATGTACGTATAATCGTAGCATTGTAGTATAAACAATTGGGTATCAACTTGTATCTACGTTGACACTATGTTGACAAATAGTAAATGATATGGGGGATAAATAAAAAGTACGAGTATAAACCGTTGTTCCGGAGATTTATCACGGACTTTAGTGGGATTTTATATCCGACTAAACTGAATATAAATATAAAATATGCTTGTGTGTGAAAACGGTATTGAGCTGCACACAATCCGAAATAGACGGTCGAGCTGAGGTCAAATAAAAATAATAGTAATACTGGTATCGTTGTCACCTGACATAACGTTTTTCGTTGAAGTTTTTAAAATGTATTATACAACCCTGCTAATAGCCGTTGTCCCGACTCATTTTTCTTTTAACTGCCATATCGGAGCGAATTTGTGCTGCAATTTATATATACACTAGATAGATTAATGTTGTTTGTAATAAAGTGTTCACGGTATTGATTCCGACGGTGAATCAATCATAACGTATTTGTATCCATTATGCAAGATAATAATTTAATGGCTATCGAATTTAAACGTGTACATAACATGCAGGCATATTTTTATTTCCTTGACGATCAATTCAAAATCAAGCAGAAAACCACTTTCATCATTTGATTTCATAGTAAAAACTATTGACATACATTTCATCATTGACATTTTACAAATAATCTTAATTATGTTATGAAAATTCATGTATACTGTTTGTTTACTAGTTCAATAATTTGTGTATTAAGCACCAACACTAAACGTTGTATGAAATATAAATTTACGTCCACCAATTATAAGTTATTACAATAAACGTAGTAACTTCAAAAATTCAATACTTGTATTAAGTTTATAAAAACTACACCTATATTATGCATAAATATTCGTCAACATCTACTTACTATAATCTATATATACTAAGTCATTACAATTACTTAGTAACGTCATAGGTCTATAAAACTGCAACCAAATTTGTTTAATTAACACATAATTATTGATTATCTTTATTAAATGATTCTATACAAATTGACATAATTTACTATCAATTAACAAGATAATAATACCTATCTATTATAATTGTATTTGTGTTGATATTATTAGGACAAATCAACTTCTTGTTCATTAAATAAATAAAGATAACCTTGTTAACAACATTTTTCGAAAGTTAAAACTACTGTAAATGAACTAATTTAATAAATATTTGAACAAATATATATATGATTAAATATAGTTATGTAATTTTCATAGCTAACTCATGATTAAAATGTACTATCTTTAATGAAATACAGATAATAATAACGATATTACCTTTGTGGTAACATTATTTTGACAAATCAAGTTCTAATTCATTAAATAAATGAAGATAAACTTTCTAACATATTATGTTCAATGCTAAGATTTTTATAAAGTGCACTTAATATTATTACTAAATATTTGAATAAATTTAATACAATTATGTAAATTGCATATTTAGTTTAAAAAAAAACTATTTTTAATAAATTATTGTAAAAAAATTTGACATAATTTACTATCAATCAAGAATAGATAATAGTAATTATCTATTATTATTTGCTTTGTATCGTTGTTTATACATTGATTTGTTGAGTTATATTTTAAGAATGTGTACATAACGTACACATTCTTTGCTCAAACATTGTATTCTTTTGCGGAAATAGGTCGTAATCGTCAAATGTCACATGAATATAAAATGTGTGTAAGATTTACCACATTTCCTCGCTTATTTTATACCTGTTGCATTCCCAAACCCTTTATTAAAGTTAAATATTTATAATACGTTAATTTTATATAATCCCCGATTTTTTCTGATCACAAAGTTGTTGAGATTTTATTTATTAATTTAACTACAATGAAACGAAATACGTTAATAATAAATATATTGATTTTGTGGATTTCTACAATTTTAATATATAGATTAGAATTTTACTTTTCTTTGTATTTCTTTATTTTTATTGTATTCAGTTTATTTTTTGTAATTGCTTTTGCTATAATTATTATGTTATTATTCAGATAATTCTGTAATAAAATAGTAACACTGATGGTCTATTTTAAGGATGTAAACTCTTATTAAAATTTTCGTATATCTTAAACAAACTAATTGGTTGTTACTGTTAAGATAAATGTAGTTAGAAATGTAGGTGACTACTAACTGTATTTAAGGCTATTTCAGAACATATGGATTACATATGTGACGATATTGAATGGGAAAGCATGTGGTGAAAGGATTCGAAGGAAGCTATAGAAAAGTGATCATTATGCAGGCAGGATCGCCGGTATGAATGAACCCTCGGTAAATCTTAACATGCAGCTCTATTGATGGTAACATACGACACAGTCCTCGATCCATGCTATCCATCGTTATACTTGCATAATGAGACACTCAAGTTAGGAGCGAGGACTGTCAAGAGTTCGTCACGAAATCATTGCCGGGTAGCACAAATAGCGACTCCATACGAAGTCGAGAATATATATATATACATTATTTTTTTTGTTCCACTTTAAGCACTTACATACTGGAGTGTTTTATACAAAATGAAATATATAAACAGTAGAGTGTCGTGTACTTTATGTACCAAAGGGAGGGAAGACCGAGGGTGCCGGGCCTTACTCTTTATTTGTCTTAATGCCGAGCAATTAAGAATCAGTTGGTGTAGGTAATTAAACTAATAACGCAGCGATCTGGTAATAGGGTTAGAGAGTATCTTTTATTTTATTGGGTATGGTAAATCTAATTGCATCTAGTTATAAGTTTGCTTGTACAACTTTAGCCAGATCTGTATGATATTTCTGATGTTTTCTCTGGCGCTAATCACGGATGACCGATCCTTGGGATTGCTGCTGCGTAAATCCAGATGGTGAGCGGCGTCCGGTATTATAATAGAATACACTGAGCGAGTATTGCTCTTCAAGACACCACCAGAGGACCACGGGTCCAGCAGGCCATTAGTGAATATCAAGTTGGAGTATTCCGCATCCTTGCCTCCATACGCCAAGATGGCCAAGTCGTCCCGAGCAATCCGCACTCCGAATTTCTTATAGCAATCTTCAACGGTTTTTTTGAAGTCCCAAGCGGACGGCTCGAACATCTCATTCGAAATGTTGGTACACATCGGCATAACCATTTCCGTGCAGGCCTAGTTAAGAAAGAAAGTAACGAATTAGAGTAATTGGCGTTTCCGGTAATTTAATACAAATATATACTTGGAAGTCCCAACCATTTGTCCCAAGCGAGCCCGCGGTGCTGTCGAAATCAAGGCACTTAACGGCTCCGGTGTAGTTAGTATATATTGATATAGCTTTTCCCAAAGCTGTTAGCAGGTCCTTGCCATCCAAATTAGACTGATCTATGCGATCACACAAAGCTTGCACAGGATTAGCCGGCACCGGGGCCAAAAAGTTGGTTGGGTAATTGTAGTTTATCATCGCAATATTTCCGTACAATTCTTCTAAAGCTTCCGTTACATCAGTAATATCCTGGCTCGAGTTTAGAGGCTTACACAGTTTCCATTCCTTCGAGAGCCAAAGCTTCCCCTCGTCGTTTGCCGTGACATTTTTAATGACGCCCCAGGATTTTTTAATGTTCTTAACGGCGTTCTTCGATGAAACCTTATATACCTGCGCGACTATGTTATTGAAAGCCGTGCAATCGGTTAATCCCTGGAATTGGTAGATCGGCGCCGAGGATGCAACAGCTCCATCCACAGCGTAAGAATACTTCAGGCGCAGCCAAGCGGCTAACATTCCACCATATGACCCACCGAAGGCAATAACCGGGATTCTAGTGGGCTCCTTCTTATATGATTTCTGGATGAAATCGAGAAGATAAACGTAATCGGCCAAAGCCTGACTCGATGTCAAATAGCCCAGATACTTCGGCTCCGTATAGGATTTATCTCCGAATGGCAAAGATTTACCATAATATCTAAAACGGATCATGGTTTTATCCCGTCTCGTCTTACCACTTTATTATAAGTATACCTATGTTCTGCAAAGACCACCATCGCGTTTAATTGCTGCCCCAGTTCCCACATGAAGCCTGTATTCTGAGCGAACATGCTAATGTCCCCTTCGTTTCCTGTATAGAAGAATATCGGACCTCCATTTCGCCAAAATGTGTCGTTTATCAAGTAACGTAATTGGAATGTCTCGTTGCTCGTGAAACTGCAACAATCACTTTTAATGCATACTAATCGGAAAATGCTATTACCTTGGCTTCACCTGAAATGATCTACGGGCGTTCGTAGGAATTCCGTTTTATAAATATACGTCTCGTCCGCTGTCGCAGCCGCGAACAAAAACATTAAACAGATTAGCCTCATTGTGTTACTCTTCTTGCGTTCATTTTCTAACTAAGAAACTTTAAGTTTATCATGAACTTTTGAACCGTTCTTATCTCGAAATTAACAAACTGGGCGTTGATATGAATAGATCAAACAAAGAATCACCACCACCACCAATTTGCAGGCAACGAGCGTTTGTAATAACTACTCGCACATTATTCAATTTTATACCAGAATTATATAAGCTAGAGACATCTAACGCTCAATAGCTGCACCAGAAGACTAGTTTGTGGTTAAGCTACCAGCTGTACATTAAATTATCGAAACTTATTTAACAAGTAACAAAATAGTTTTAATCCATATTTAAAGTTCATTGTAGTTACAACAAACTTAATTTAATCGGATTTAAAGACCGGAAAGAACTAAATTCAATTTGTAACAGTTCATTTTCATTATAACATGAATCATTTGTTTCTTTTTTTCTTTTACAATAAATATTAATTATCTTCAATTAATTTTAGTACATTAATACGAAAAGCTGTACTTGAAATTAGTACACATTTACTTCAAAAATAAGAATCATAATAACCTTAGTAATTAACGGTACTGATTGTGTTTATATTAATCAGGTTGTGCATAGACTGGTTTTACCAAAGGTCATAAGGCTAAATGGTATACTTTCAGAGTGGAAGAATCAGAACAGAATTATACTGTTGTATGAAATTACCCCTCATAATCTATTTTCTACATATAATTGCACTGAATTAAAAATTATAGAAGAATAACTAATATATCTATTTGTATTAGAAACAAATTTATAAAATTAAATCAACGATAATAATATTTATATTATTTATATTTTAATAAAAAGACCTATGGTCAATAGCCCTTCGCACCAATGGAATTTCATTTTACTTTTTCTTCTTTACAATAAGCTTTTTCTTTCAATTTTAAGAACATAAATTTAAAATATTTAACCTGAAATAATCTATTTGATAACACTTTAGTATAAGTTATGTAAATTTGTTGTAATTTACTAATAAATGTGTGTAAATAAAAGAATATATCAGTTAATAGCATAATTGGAATACATATTCAGTGAAAACAATCATCCAAATCCAATCAATTTAAGAATTACTACACTTCTTACTTAATCATTTCTTTTCTATTTAAAGCTTAACTTTCGGAACTTAATATTAAATTAGATTTGATAGATATATGATTATATAGTAATGCCAAATATTTGACTATATTACATAATTTATTTTTTTTAATATTGATTTGAATTATTGACTTATTAGTCAAAGGAAAAAGCGACATCTTTTAGAAATGTATATTATTATTAATGCATATCAAGTAAATTTGAAATAAATCACTTTTTATTGGATTTTTGCGATATATTCAATACAAAATAAAACGCAAGAACTTTTAAGAATTGTCACATTTAGAAATGTTAACAAAAGTAATGGAGATACAGCATCTATTGAACATTGTTGTATAAGAAGACTACATGTTTTCTTATACAAGTTATAAGTAATAACATATTTCAAGGCGAGCGTCAGAAACAAAATAAGAACAGTTTTCTAAAAATGTTAAGTAACTTCGTTTCAACTACAGTTTATTAATAGTAAAAAAATGTTTATTAGTAATAAAACAAATGTTGCGAAACACTGTTTTTCTTTAAGACTCATATCGTTTATTCACACTAATGAACTCGATTTATTCATCAACGTTAAGAGTGAATGTTAAAAATACATTTAAAAATAATACTTCTTTTCTTTTACAAAAAAATAAACAAACCAACATTCTTCTACCCGTTCCTTCAACAAGCATACAAACTGGGCTTAAGTATAAATATAAAAGTTTATGCACAAAAAGAGGTTTAGATGTATAAATAAATGATTTTACACGTAAACTTGCAGATATTTAAATTATTACAAAGATGTACATAGTTTGGAATATTATATGTATAAATATATGTATGGAACACAACAAAAATCACGTGAAGTGAACGAAATGAAACCTATTCATCACTTGTGAGGATACTTATTTGAATACTGTCCGCTATTGCAAGAGAAATCGCTCAGCAGTGATTTGTTTGTAATAATAATATATATATATACTTTTTTTGAAGTGTGTTTTGTTGCAGATTAAAAGAAGAAAGAAATAAACATTTAATAGAACTGTAATAAAAGTATGTACAAATTAAAAGTAGTTTACGTTGCAAACGGATTCAGTTAATAAAGGAAACGTAACTAAAAGCCTATCGTTAAATATATCACACATCTAAAAAGTCTTTTAAAAGAGTCGTCCTTCGTTTCTCGGCGATATCCATCTGGTTCTCGAGATCACCACGATCGGTGGTCTCGGCCCTTTCAATCTTCCAAGATAGATTCTCAATTTCGGCTTCGAGCTGAGCCTGTTGGTATTCGAATAGTTGTTTACGAGATCCGGTTTCCATAAAATACGCGTAAGGATAAGTATATTGCAACGTGTAGCGACACTTCGCTAATAGGCTGGCCGCTGCGAATAAGTACTGCCAGTCGATCCAAGTACCTAGGCCTGCCATCACCTTCTGATTGATCCTCTTGCGGAGCTTATCAATCGTCTCCACCTCAAGCTTCAGCGACTTCGAATGGTTCTCCCATCGCTCGTAGTAGTGCAAGTATTTCTTCAGCGCTTCCCTAGCCTAAGATGATGAGACAGTTTAGCCCTCGCTACATACATTGATGGAGTAATTTACTGATACATTTACCTGCACGTGGACAGACTCATGAGCGATGTTCGGGTTATCTTTATATCTGGAGCACTCGTAGTATTCAGACCCATGAGACTTCCAATCACCTAAGCACATCCAGCAGAAGTCGTGCTTACATTTGTAGCATTGCATGTGGTTACAACCACCGTTCTTCTCTATGCATATGTGGCACTTAGGACAGTCTTTCGTGTGAGCGCTTATGTAATTCGCTGTTTCGCTATCGTCAGCACACTTTGTCAACCACTTCCTTATTACCTGACAATCAGTAGGGGCGTGATAGTCCATACCACATCTATGAATCAAAAAGAAAAAAGGAGAACATGTCCACGATCAAATTACCTCAACTACTGCTTTCAAACCCAGCACATGCAATCATCCTCAAACAGCAGCAGATTTTTCGAAACTACTCTCATCTAAAAACAAGATACAATATGATAAAAATGGTACTACAAATACTAAACATTGCACAAGATAATCTTCCTTTAAAATAAATGATACATAGGTTACAACATAACAATCACAATATCACCTTTTAACTCCAAATAACCAAATTTTTGCATTACAGAATGACACCAAAAAACTAAACACTTTGCATAATCAATGAATCGCTGAAAACAAAGAACAAGTAAAAACAGAACATCGAAAACACAGAACAGGTACAAAATACAAACAAGCTTTTTGGAGAGATCAACCACAAGAACCCCATGTTATGTTTCGTCACTGTACTGTATTTTCGCCGTTGTTTTTACATGTACAAAGTTTTGCAGTTACCATAATCACATAAAACAATTTAAATAAAAACAATATTACATATTACAATCAAATTTGGTATAAAAAATACGATTATTAAACATGCAATAGAAAATACTAAATAAATCTAGTACCACCTAAGAAAAGTGCATGCTTGTGGTGCTAAGATATTACTAATTCATAGCTATTGATTCAATTCTACTATGCAATGTAACTATGTAATTGGAGAAACTAAGTAATTTCATGCTAATAACAGAACTATTGATTGTCCTATTGCATATATATATATATATATATATTTATATAAATGAATGCCAATAATAATACTCACTTAAAACAGAATGTGGTTTTGCAATATTCACATACAGAACGTTTTGCTTTAACTTCAGGACTTTTAATCACACATGAGCAATTGGGACCTGGACAGAACCTCAGTTCTGGATGTGATTTCACATAGTCCAAAAATGTGAATTGCTGGTATTTCTCCCTCATTTCAGACTGTGTTAAGTGCTTAAGAACAAAATCCTCATGAGCGAGAACCTCACAATCCCTTGCCATGCAACTAATTCCGGTAGATATACCCTACACATTAACATTAAGTAAGTTAAATTAGTAAAAACCGTTTTTATAAAAAAAAAACAAATAAAATAGAGAACATACCTGATTGATTTGGACTTGAAAGTGTGAGGTCCAACAATCCCTACAGAATTTGTGGCCACATAACAGACTGCAGAACTTGTCACACTGCTGAGACACAATGCACACTGGGCAACTAATGTACTTGCTTGAGGTAGGCTGCAAATGCACCACAGTCGTTGGCTTGATTTTAGAGTTTATCAACAGGGCACTCGCATTTTCTCTGTACTTATTGACTATTTCACTAACAGACCATTTGTGAGCGTGCAGAAGGACCTGAAGAATAATATAAGTTTATCAGTGTAACCGGCAACAAAAAATGATTACCTTGGCAAGTGAGGGGGTTATTCGGAGGCAGTTGCTCAATTGCTCAACTTTTTCATTCAGGAGCCTCTCCACCTGCTCTTCGGTGAGGCAATCATAGACGAAGTATTCCGGATCCCTGATCAACGGATCTATCAGATCCATATCATTATCATCATTATCATTGTAGTAATCATCGTCCACTACATCGATGTCCGAGCAGTCCATATCAGAGTCTGCATCCTGATATTCACTATCCATCGTTGCACTTGTACTATCCTAAATCTGACACTTAATTAATATTTGATGCCATCATTACGCTGTCTGATTAATAAATATTTCAGTAAATTGATCACCTGTTTACTGTCAGATAACAGACGCCATTTGCAAACTGATGCCTAGACCTGTGTTATTTACTTGTGCACCGTTGCGAGATCACCTCTTCCGATTTCCAGGAAATATGGAACGGAAAGGAAGGGCAGTCGATGGCAGTAGCAGGAAACTGTTCTGCGCGTTTGTTCTATGCAATCAGTGGTGTTGTTTACTTTTATAACTCTTCAATTTCCTGAAAGAACTGAAATGTTTCAGCACGACTAGGCAACGTGGCCTCTTTGAAGCGTGTTTATTATTTGACATTTGAGAAGTGGAAGTGACATGGCGTCCAACATCCTAAGTTACAAAAATACGTACATCGTCTATTCCTGAAGAGCCCCAGAGCCCCAAGCTATAATGAGCATGTCAAGCAGAATTTTCCTGTTCAGACGGAAAACGAAGTGCCGTGCAGAGTGCATAAATTTATAATTTCAAGTCCCGACAAACCCCCCCAAGAATCTCATTATTATATAAACAAAACTCGCCTCACGATTGACAACTTTCATGACCAATCATTTCAAAACATCGTACTTTTGAAAAATCAAAACAACATAGTTTCATTAAGAATTGCTTCCCCAAGATTACATTTTCTCTAATAGTAATCCTTATGATATTTAGTTTATAATTCAGTGGTAAGTACCAATCATAAAAATCATTGCAGCATAAATAATAAGAGGAATCATTGGAAACATGAACTGCCATTTACTTATTATCACTATTTGACAGCTAACACTTGTGGTTTTTTTCTGATTTGTTTACTTGCAGTACATTATGGCACAACCACAAATTATAAGTCAAAAGCGGATACGAGGTGCTGTGACTGGGGAGCCTTCTGGTTCCAGCAGCACTCCATCTAGCTCGAACACTCAGATATCCCAGTTACCAAATCCAGGAACACTTACTGATGAACTAGCTGCCTTATTTGAGTGCCCAGTATGTTTTGAAATTGTTTTACCTCCGATTATGCAATGTCAAGTAGGCCATTTAGTTTGTGCTAGCTGCAGGCCAAAATTATCATGTTGTCCCACATGCCGCGGCAATTTAGGTGAGTCACCCTCGCGAAAATAAAGTAAACATATGAATCAACGTAAACAAATAATAATAATTCCAGGTGACATTAGGAATTTAGCAATGGAAAAGGTTGCAAATAATCTAATGTTCCCTTGCAAGCATAAACAGACTGGCTGCCGGATGTCTCTAGGTCTCAATGAAAAGGCTGAGCATGAGGAGATTTGTGAGTTCCGTCCTTACAGTTGTCCATGTCCTGGGGCCTCTTGCTCGTGGCAGGTAAAGCACACATCCAAATTAACCTACAATCAATGCTCATCTTTGTCTTTTCTTTCTATTCCTAAAGGGTCAGTTGGAGAAAGTAATGGTGCATCTGAAGCATGCACATCAAAATATAACTACCCTCAATGGGGAGGACATTGTTTTTCTTGCAACTGAAATAAATTTACCAGGTGCTGTCGATTGGGTGATGATGCAAAGCTGTTTCGGGCATCACTTTATGCTGATCTTGGAGAAACAGGAGAAATGTGATGGTCACACGCAGTTTTTTGCTATTGTACAATTAATAGGATCACGAAAGCAAGCTGAACATTTTGCTTATAGGTAAATATTAATATTTCTTTTTCATTATCTTTTCTTATCCATTAACATTATGCAATCATATTTAATTGCTTCAAAAATTACACTCATATCAGTTTCACATCAAAATGTGTTAAGTACAAAACTTTGTTTCATTCTTTTGTTAATTAGATAAAAAACTAATAACAGTGCTTATATTAGCAAAAACAAAATACTAACAACTATTTCTTCCTTTTTTTAACACATCTCTTGTTAATTTATACCAAATTTGTTAGTTATCCAATTATAAGTAGGTAAAGTAAAGTTATTGCTGTATTATTTTTAAACAGATGAATAATTAACATCAGTAGATTGTCTCTTATAACCCTGCAGTACTCGCACGTTTTTCTAGAAAACAATCTAACTAAGCGATATCAATAGTTAATAAGAAAACAATGGGCGCAGAGTATCAAATATCAGCGATGACCTTGAATGGCCGTCTCGAAACCTGCGTTCCGGCTCAAGGTCAAGCCTATGCATATTTCGAGCTAACGCTATTGTAAATTTGCAGCGCAACATTTGATTGCAATATAGCTTTCGCTTTAGCGCTGAAGATGGAAATACCGGGTCGTTTATAATAGCGAAACTCGTTCAATGGAACAAGGACGAAATCTAAAGAATATTGCATTCTCTGCTCAATGCGAGCACTGAAGGGTTAACATTGTAATTTTTGTACATATTCTTACAATACGTATCATTTCATATTCGAAATTTACACTTGAACTAGTAGATGTAATGAATATGCGCGTAAATGGTACACAATCGTTTATTGAGCTTTTAATCTTTAGTTCTGATTATGGAAACAATAGAATCATTACTGGTTCAAGTATGGTAATTTAAGACCAAATGACTAACGAGTTCATTTTTTTTTATCCATCGTCAAATCAAATTGGATTTACAACACTAAATTAGAAAAAAAGAAAAGATTTATCTGTGATAATTTTAAGTAATAATTGGAATTTTATTAATTGGTTAAATAATTTGTATCGTCTCAGAATGTGAGTGCGTATTAACAGTGTATTTTGTAAAATATTTTCAATGACTTTATTACATGTACACTGTGAAATGAATTGACATGATGAAAATATAAACAAATTAATGATAGTATACATGCTTTATTATGCTTTGCTCCTATATTTTATTTAGTCTGCTTTGCGTTGCATTCACATGATATTTTTAAAGTTTTGTTATTTTATTGGTTTAGAAATATCAAATTTCTAACTTAAGTTGAACGTACTTCGCTTTTCAATTTTGCTGATTTTGAAACATGAAATTTTGAAGTTATAATTAAAAAGAAGGAAAGGTACTTTGTTTTAGCACTTATTGGAGTGAAAACTTCAGAAATTTATTTGAAAACTTATAATTATATTGAATATAATATATATTGTTTTACTTACTGTAAATATTTTGAAAATATTGTTTTTTCTGAAAATGTACATCGACTTCTATTTGAAAATTTGAATTTAAAATCTAATTCATTTTGTGAATTTATTGATGTAAAAACTTTAAAATTAAAGGTACTTCTTTTTGCGAATTTGTTATAGAAACAAATTACAAGTACCTCGTTTTGCTACTTTCGTTCTCTATTTTAAAACTATTTAAAATTGAAGGTACTTGCTTAAGTTTGTATAGAAACATCTATTTTAAAACATTAATTTATAATTGCAGCTACTTAATTTTGCGAATTTGTTGATATAGAATCTACTTTTTGAAAACTTATATATCAAGTTATAAGTAGTTGGTTTTTGCGACTGGCTTGATGCAGGAATTGAAAAGTTCTAATCAGAATTTGACTTTCTTGGTGCAGAAACATAATATTCAGATCATGTAAAATATACAATAGAATCAATTGTAATTATATTTTGAACATATGTAGGATGTGTTTAAATTTATGGTCACAAAATTATGTTCTACATAACGCCTAATGGTCAAGTAACATGTAGTTTGTTTTATTTTGGGCAGCGCTATTGAAAAGAAACCCGTTCCCGACATTGGCATTAAGTCAAGGTTAAGAATCGGGTATCCGTTGCGTGGCCAGCTTACAAATGTTGATATTATGTTCTGTTTGTTGTGTCTGTGTTTAGGTTGGAGTTAAATGGTAATAGAAGGCGCCTTACATGGGAAGCAATGCCTCGTTCCAGCCATGAAGGTGTTGCATCCGCTATAATGGGCTCTGACTGCTTAGTATTTGATACCTCAATTGCCCAACTGTTTGCTGACAACAACAATCTAGGTATCAATGTTACCATATCCGTAGTTTGTTAGTTTATATAAATGTTTTCAATATTTGTCGAATTATTATTTTTCCGTTTCTTTTGTTTAATAATTATTATTATTTAATTTCCGTTCGTTAAATTTTATTTCTAAAAGAAACAGAGAAACATACAGATTTATAAGATTGCATCTTATATATACTTTATACAAATATTTTAGTGTTTAAGAGTTCAAATATTTATTACTGCTACTTTGTACCATTACTATCGAACGTTTCTTATATTAATCATTTCCTTTTTATTTTGTTTCAATTCATTAAACATTGTACGAATTCATGTGTATGGTAATTACACAGCAATTCTGAGCGAAATTTTCATACCGAGACCGTTGTAACAGACTATTAGTCTACATTATCCAAAATGAAAGAAAACACCAATTGCAGAAAACAAATATGAAAGAAATCATTAATAACAAAATAATGAAAGAAAAGAGGGGCTTAATGACCTCAGTTAACAGTCTTGGTCCAACATGGACCAATAAAGACTTAAGTAAATAATGAAAGAAATCACCAATAACAAAAAAAAAATGAAATAAAGAAAACACCAATAACAACAATAAAAGCTTTGCTTTTTTATAGACAATATTGTTTACTTCTTTATTACGATTAATTATGTCCTATTATGTATATTATTGTTTTTTTTTCTCTCTATATTTTCTTTTTGAAATCTTGCCTCTGTACTAATTCAATTAAATTAAGTTGTTAGTGCATAAGCAATTATTTGATTAGTAATACAACAAACCTAAGTTTAATGGAACTGTAGATAAAGAACAACGCGGAAGAGGAAAGACAGAGAAAACAACCTACGGGACGAGAACTTGTTTAAAAATCGATGATAGGTTTAAGTAGTGAGAGCCTTTCTGTTGATAGAAGCGTATGATATGATAAACATGTGTAATTTAGTAGCACAGTCCTTATTTTAACTATGATACTTGGCTAAAAGATAATAACAGGTTTATAATAATTTCCCGCCGTTTACATATTTATTTTCGTATATTATGTATATTATATTACTTTCCTTTCACGGTTATTTTCATTTATATAAATATATATTATATTTTTTGTGATAAGTAGGTTATAAGATGGTTTTAGATTGTAAGGAACGAATGTCTCTTGACAAATTTTAACCAATTTGATATGAGCCACTGCTGTTTGTATGGTTAAAATAAAACGAAAGAAAATTTTAAGGAAATCGTTATTTCCCTTTCATTTCGGTGGCTCTCAATCTCGAGTATTGTCAATTTCGTGAGTGATGATAATGTTTATACTGTGGTAGATAAGATTCGTAAAATAATAATAAAAAAAAACTTTAATCTTTTAAAAAATATATATATATACACACGTTATATATAATTTTTTCCCTTCGCTTTAAAAATTATTGATTTTCCCTTGGTTCCCTTCGTTCACCTAGACCTGCTGACCTACAATCAATGACACCTGTTGACTGTACACTTTTCATTAACACTACTATCAAATTTCCCAAACGCAACCCTTAAAATGTGACAATACAATTAATAATAAACACCGTACTAATTATGTAATCATTATTTAAAAAACCCTTACCTGTTATTTGTCCACAACCGAAACATCGATTGGCAAAATTCAAATTGTCTACCCTTAAATATCAATAATTGCACCGTACTAATATTCTAATTACGTAAGAAGAAATGATAATCACTATTTAAAGCCTATTCTATACATTAATTTGTGCCGAAAACCAAAACATTTGTTGAAAGAACTATATTTGTACTATATATGTTTAAGTATAGCTATGAGCATAGATATTAAATAATTTTAAGTAATGAAAATAAAAATGCACTTGCAAATCAGAGACTAATTACGTTCAGTGAAATTCGATTATTACTACCATGAATGTTTATGTAAGTGAAACGAAGATGTTTATATAATTCTTTCATTGTAAGATTTTTATTTATTACAGTTGAACAAAATTGGTCATTAAATAATTTTAATAATAAACTTAGATTACTGCTACCATTTATGTAACTGAAATGAAGGCATTTATATAACACTTTCGTTAATTATCTTAAGATTTTCATTTATTAATAAGTTAGTTTATAATCCTCTGGGAATTGTAATTAGCTGACTATCTCATGAAATTTTCTTGAATTAACTTTAAGCAAAGATTGTAAGTAATTATGTACTCTGGTTTGAAATTATTTTCTGTATAAATTTAATTATTAAATATTTTATATAATGATTTATTGCTATTTTCTATGAAATAAAGAAACTAATTTAAGTTTGGACACTTAAATAATTCCCTAGTTAAAGGTAATTAAAATTAATTTAAACTAATTGATTAATTATTTTCCGTAAAAAAAAACTCGTCTGGGAGAGCTTCCAATAAAGTAATTCAAAATAATTATTGTTTAAAGATGTTGAAATCAATATTATTTTTTAATATTGGTATAATTGCTTATATATAGTAGTTTTTAAAGGGTTGGTATTTAGTTGAATTTGGTAGATTTTGTTTGAAAGATGTTTGGCGCCATCTGTAATAACTCCTGAGGATTAAAGACTGTCACTATATCCAACTAGATCACTTGAAAATGTGTTTCGTCATCTGCTAATACCTGTCACGTTTTTGTAGAAAATTGAATGAAAATGAATAAAAAGTTGTTATTCTTGGGTGTTTTCCTCAATGTTTTGCTTTATACCAGAGCGGACGACGTTTTGGGATGCGGAGGATTCATTAAAAGCCATGTACCAATAGATTTTTCCAAAGTTCTAGTCAAATTGTAAGTAAATAAAGAAAGACATGGTTTCATTTTTCTGATGCATTTATTTTAGATACACTAAGCAAGGTATTTTAAAGGATCAGACCAATTGCGCCCCAAATAATGGCTATTATTTCATACCATTGTACGATAAAGGAGATTATATCCTGCAGGTTAAGCTCAAGCAAATATTCATGTAGCATTTTGTATAATTATATCTTTTCAGCTGCAACCGCCACCGGGTTGGAGTTTCACCCCAACCAAAGTAGTACTACAAGTTAATGGCAAAGATTTATGTTCCCAAGGCAAAGACATTAATTTTGCATTCAAAGGCTTCGGCATTGCTGGAAAAGTAATTATTTTATTAGCTCTTAAGAAAAAGATTTTTATTGCTTGCTGTATATTGCAGGTCGAGAGTGCTGGTAGTGATGACGGGCCAATTGGTGTCAATGTGGAGTTGAAATCGGACAAGTCGGAAATTAGGAAAACTGTGACGACTGATAAAGGTAAGCACTACATTTTTTTATAATTGTAACTTTTCCATTTTCTACATGGTAATGGAGTTAATTAGCCCTGGCACGGTTTGCCAGTGGTAGTCTTCCAACCTCCGGCACTGCGCGTTCCTCGATCATCACGATCACGTAATATGTGGCACCACCCCCTCTTACAATTATATGCAAATACTTCATTCCCACACCGGATATATCAGACTTCGAGTCATGACCCATCTTGAAACCCTGCAAAACAAAAATGCTGTATTGTATTTCATACAGATATTGATCGAACTGTAGACTGAAATGTTATGGATTTACATTAATTTCATCCTTGCAATATTTGTAGAAATTCTGTAACTATTATTAGTAAACATTTTTTATTATGCAGTTATTTTATTTAGTACCAGTTTTAGTAGTTAAGCAACATTTAATTGCTGCTTTTTTTTAAGATTAATTCTTTGGAATATCTTACTGGTTATTCGAAAATATCTTTAATATATTTAAGTGCCGGCATTTCGCGCCAAATGTTATATAAAAACGAAGAAGCTTTGACTTGCGTACATTTCCGTACTAGTAGAAATCGATACACTTTAATGAGCAGCGAATTACATTCTCATTGTCTGAATTAAAGGTAGATAGGTTTATATTATAACATGTATCATTGTAAAACTCTTGAAATTTCAAGACATCTAATGTTTCTTATGAGGTTCCATGATTAGTTAAACATTTATTTTCACCGGATTATACATTTTTTGGACTGGTGAGGATTTAAAAAAGCGTAAATCTAAACATTTCCGTGGAAATCGAGCTGCGTGACTCCTCGACATGATTAGTCTGAAAAACAGTTGTCCCTTTAACATGACGGTGGTGTTTTTGTGGCTGTGAGTGACGAAGGTTGTGTCTGTGTTGCGTGATTTGGGTCCACGGATCTTCCCTGAACCGTTACGTAAAAAAATACCTTCTTTTGAAAGCCCTTCGAGTCTATTGACTTGTAGATCTTCTTGTACTGGCTTGGATCTTGTCCGGGAGATGAAGCTTCCAAGGGACTTGACCACAAACAGAAGCGATGTTGACCAATCCGGGCGCATGAACTGGCCGAGAATGTACGAACATTTGGTTGCACCACGAGCCTAATCAACAACCCTTCGGTTGATACAAAGATCGCCGTAAATCTTATACACAATCACGGTGCGCCAAGCTCGCAAATTACATCCCTTTCACGAGTGCTTACGTGTTCCAATTTTTTGGAGAATGCGTACAACTGACATCGAACTATTAATGATTCTATGAACATTACTTGTATAAAGATGACCCTTTCATAGTTGTGTTTTATTCTTCTAGGTGTCTTCTTTTTCACTCCGGTCTACCCAGGGACGTACGAAATCAAAATTTCGCATCCAAAGTAAATCAATTTTAACTCCATTGTTTCTACTTTCTTACATATAATAATTAATTGTAGATGGAAGTTCGTTAAAGACGTCTTATCGGTAACGGTGACTGAAGGAAATACGGAACTACCAGCGAAGAGCCTGATCGTTGCAGGATACGACTTGACTGGATCCATTAAGAGCGAAGATGTTCCAATTGTTGGAGCGCACATTGCATTATACGCAGATCCCGATGTAAATATTTATGAACTTCATTCAATCCAGAAGTCTTATATAAGCATTTACAGAATCAAAATCCATCAGTTAGGGGTTGCGACAAATCCGATTTGAAAGTATTCAAAGCTAAGGGTTTCTTGTGCCACGCTGTGAGCGACACGAACGGAAACTATGTGTTTCCATCACTTTCAAATGGAAAATATTACGTGGTGCCTTTCTACAAAGGACAAAGCGTTCACTTTGAACCCAACAAAATTGAATTCAGCATCTCTCACGACGGAGTTACCCTGGAAAGAAGCTTCGAGGTAATTTCATAAATCTGTTAGATGTTCTTTTACTTACAATAGTTTTCTGTAGATTGCTGGGTTTAGCGTGAGCGGTAAGGTATTAAACGCCCCTAATGGTGCCCCTCTGGAAGGGGCTGAGATTATGATTAATGGTAAATCGATTGGCACGACTTCATCCAGCGGCACGTATAATTTGGATAAAATTAAGGCTGGAACTTACACAATTCAAGTCGTTGCAAACGACTACAAGTTTGAAGCTCAATCCATGAAAGTTAGTCCCAGCGTTAACGAATTACCTAACATCCATCCACAATCCTACAAAGTATGCGGGAAAGTGATCAGCGATAAAATGGAGTCCGTGCAAGTTTCCATAACTCGCATTGGTTCTACTCAACATATCACACTACAAACAGATTACAACACCGGGAAATTCTGTCAGCACATAACGCCCGGCAAATACCAAGTCCAAGTAAATGTTCCACAGTCCCAAACGTTACAGTATGTATATTAATAGCCCTGCGCAAATTTGTGCTCACGCGCGTATTTTAATTCAATTTGCTTGCAGGTTCTTCCCGATTACACAAACGATCGAAGTGATCTCATCACCTGTTAACGATATTACCTTCTCTCAATTGAAAGCTACCATTACAGGAGATATCGATTGTCAGAAATCCAGACCAGATTGCGCTGGTCTTAAGGTTGTCTTCAAAGCTACTATTGACTCAGAGCAGTACATTGCTAATGTGATTGATAACAAATACGTTTTGAATGATATGAGACCAGGCACTTATAAAGTATCTTTATCGAGCAACAATCTTTGCTGGAAGGATAATGAATTCGTAATCACCATAACCAGTACCACACACAAGGTACCAACCTTCGTGCAAAACGGATATTTGATCACCTTCGTTTCATCTCATGATACTAAAGTCACCTACAAAGTTCCTGTTCAAGACGGTCAAGTTGAATCCCTTGCTCTTCCCAAAGGCAGCTCAAAGCATTGCGTCCAAAAAGCAGGCGTCTATAAATTCAATTTAGATGGTTGTCATACTTATGCATCGAACGTGATTACTTACGATACTAATCAAAAAGTGAACGAAATCGTCGTCAACGCCGAAACACACAAGAACGTTCTGGCTATTGCAGCCACCGAAGATTTCGGTAATATCTTCGTATCGATCAGCATTGAGGGTGTCAAGAAAAAGCATGGTCCGTTGAAATTCGATAACCAGAAATACCTCATTGAAATCTTTTTGAGCGCTGGAGAAATCGCTATCATTGTACCACAATCTGAAGAATTATACTTCAATCCGCCAATCTTGTCGGTTAAGGGAGGCGAAGATTGTAATGATTTGGGTACGAAATTCGAAGCTAAGAGAGGAAAGGTATTCAAGGGAAGAATCAACCCACCTTTGCAAGGCGTGCAGATTACTGTGGAATCAGAAAACACCGACGTGCTTTTGGATGAATCCAACAGTGAAGGCTATTATAAATTCCCACCACTAGATGATTCCAAACCGTACAAAGTGCAGGCAAAGAAAGACTCTTACGTTTTAATTGGTCCCGATGAAAACGGTGATTTCCTTGCACATAAGCTTGCTGAAGTAGTCGTTGAAGTTCTGGACGAAACTGACGGCAAACCGCTTCAAGGAGCTTTACTCTCTTTGTCCGGAGGGGAAAGTTTCAGGAGCAACATGCAAACCGATGAAAATGGCAAAATTGAGTTTCCCAGCCTTAGCCCAAGCGAGTACTTCTTGAAGCCTATGATGAAGGAATACAGCTTTAATCCACCATCTAAAATCATTAAAGTTGAAGTTGGCGCTTCCGTTAAAGTCCTGTTAAAGTAAATTCATATTTATTTGTTAACTGCTTGATATTCATTACAATTTACATTTTAGGGGTAAGAGGGTAGCTTATAGCGCTTACGGTCATGTAACGTCTTTGAACAATCAACCCGAGGAAAGAATGATTGTAGTAGCTGCTGGTAACAATAACTGCTCCGAGTATTCCGAAGAAGCCACCTCCGAATCCAATGGTCATTTCCGAATCAGAGGATTAATTCCTTATTGCTCCTACGAAATCAGAGTCAAAGGAAGTGTAGACGACAAAGACACGATTGAACGCTCATCTCCTGCCAGTTACGAACTTTCGGTAAGTTACACTTTCATACTACAAGATTACATTAATTAAGAAAAACTTAATTTCCAGTCAATTACATCAGACATCAAAGATGTGCACATGATCGTATTCCGACCAACCCCAAACACCGACATAGTTGTGAAAGTCCACACTGAAAATCCAGAGCATTACAAGAACCTGAGAGTGAAACTGGCTAGGGAATCATCACCGGCTGGTTTAGTGCATTCCGTGAAAGTAGATACCTCCAACATCAAAATCACCAAGGATTACAACCCAGGGCTCATGATTAACATCCCATCCGTTCCGTACGACGGCAAAAGCTATTCCTTACAACTGGAATCCACAACTCCTGCTTTGAACAAGGGCAATACGCAAATGAAATTCTTCACTGCGGACAGCAGCATTAAGATCGTGCAACTCGATTTCGTAATGAAATCGAGCCAAACCGATCAGCACATTAAGCAAACGTCCATCTGGACTCTGGCTTTCATCTTTGGAATGATGATTGCTGCTTACAACATCGAGAAGATCGTCCAGCTGGTGAAATTCAAAATACCGGTTAATAACGTCGAGAACATGTGGAAACCGAAGACCGTTACACCGGAATACGTGCCTGTGGAGGAGATCGATCAGATCGTCGAGAACATCAATGCGGTTAAACGCAAAGTGAAATCCAAGAGAATTTAGACCAAAAACAAAACTAGTTAACTAATAATTAAATACATTTTCGTATTTTGTATTTATTTGTCGCCGTTACGTCGTAACGTTTTGAAGAAAAAAATAAATAAATCAAATAGAAATTAAACTCTAAATAATTAACATTTTATTTATTGTAACAAGTGATTATATAAATAATAGAGGAGAAAACATACATTACACACTTTAAAAAATGTACCTTACGACATTATTTCTTTTCCTTATTTTTTTTTGTAACTATTATTAATTATTCTTTTCTATCTAATTTAAGTTACATCGACTAGTGGTTTTTCATTATTTTATTTTTTTTCCCTAATATTTGTCGAACAATAAACCTTTTTTTTATTATTATTATTTTCAATAACCGCTAAACAGAGGGTGTAGAATATAGAGTCATGGCTCTTACAAAAGAAAAAAAAATATCTAAAACTAATAAGAAACATTTTTTTTTAAAGTCTAATATAATTATGCATCTATTGATTGCATTTCTTTTCGTTTGTACTAAAAATATAAATTAACCGGTAGTTGTATCATGCTTATTCTTATCAGCTAAAACTTATTTATACAGAGTGTTACATAGTCAAAAAAAAAACAAGCCAAACAAACCCAGTACGTAATAAATCAAAAATATACATATAAATTCTATGTATAAATTTAAATATAGATGTAAAATGTAATAAATCTCTAAAGTTGTAGAAATACCGGAAACAAAAGATTATTACATAAGATTATTCATTCTTTTTTTTTATATATATATATATATATAAATTTATATATTGGCAGTAATATGTAAGTCCTATTGCTTTTAATTTTGTTTTTTTTTTCCACTAATTGTTCTTCAGAGGCGTAAAAAATGATTGCTAGCTGGAAGAGATTGTTAATTTTCATAAAAACTATATCCGCGAAGGAAAACAACATATACATATGTACCTAGAGTATATAAGAATAACTGAAAATAGGTTGTTGTGGTATCTTATGTACAAACTTTGTGTTTACATCATTTTGTGAACGAACATCAAAAAATACAGATTTTATATATTAATTCATCTAAATACCTTACAATTAAGATATAGTGCAGTTCGACTTCTCGCTGATGTTACCATCCGCCTTCTCAATTTCGTTTAACAGCGCGTGGAATATATCCGAGACGGCCTGAAACGAAAGCCAATTCATATTAAATACCATTTTTAGTTTCATTATCGATACAATTATGAAACTTGCGAACAATGAACGGCACCTCGGGGACGAGCAACAAGCGCAACCTTGACACCCTTCCCGTAGGTTGCCAAGCTAACCTAATCTAGGTTACAAGTATTGCATAGAAACAACAAACAGGTAGTATTAGAATTGATACATTAAAATCACATAAATAAGACATTTTTTAAGATCAGTTGAAATGCATATCAACATAACAAAAATTTAGGTGATAACCTACAGATAAACAAATATTATGCATGTTATTAAACATTTTCTGATCAACTTTTGTCGTCGTTTTTCAAGTTTTAATACTTACATCATTTTGTTTGGCAGATGTCTCCAAGAAGACAGCCTTCCAATCCTCGGCGAGACGTTTTCCTTCCTCAGTTGAGATCATCCTCTCCATGTGTAAATCAGTTTTGTTTCCAACCAATACCAGGGGAACACTGTAGATTTTCTCCGATTAGATTCAATTAGATTTATAAATTGTAAATTACTTACTGGACCTTTCCGGTGATGTCAAGCAACTTTTCATAAATAAGCTTGACTACCTCGAAGGACTTTGTGCTGGTTATGCTGTAGACCAGCACATATCCATGAACATCTATACTGTATTGGGAGGGGAATATGGAATACTCATCTTGTCCGGCAGTGTCAACAAGCTTAAGTTCATATTCCTGTGAATTGATCCTCGTGGACTTGGTGAATGCTAAAATTTGGTATTGTTTACACGCACCTAAACTGATTAAATTTCCTTACTGTTCTCGATTGTCGGGTCATAGGAGTCCACGAATTGGCCTTCAACGAACTGGATGCTCAGCGAGGATTTTCCTGTAGGGTGTGAAAAGCAAACGAGGGTTAGGTAAACGAATTTTCTTATTGGAGTATGCAGATGTTCGAATTCTGACCTACTGATCTGTAGCCCATAACAGCGATTTTCCGTTGCTTGCAAGGCATCTTGTATTGCTTCAGCTTCGAAGGCGCGAATAGTTTTGATTAGAATATTAACAGGACGCACAGACGTTACAATGATGTTAATAACACAACCACAGACGCACAGGAGGACGAAAAACCGTACCACAATGTACCACTATGTACGCTGTTCACACTGCTTCTGTCAAAATGTCAGAAAGAATAATACACACACTCGGAATCCGTAAAAAAACAGCCATTGATGGTTGTACCACAACACAAAAACTTAGTTTTCAAAACAAAAACGCAACGCGCGGTTTCGCCAACGTATTTCCTACTTACCACCAATGGCTTTGCCTTTCTCTTTGAGAAACCGTTACCTTCAAGCGGCAAATTCAAAGGTGACGAGGAAAAGGGCCTAAACGCAATGACCACTCCAAAGCAATTCGCTAATCAAGCTTCGAGACTGTCTCCGTCCCAAGAATTGCGCACTAGAAACTGTGACGCACCGAGAAATCACGCTTCACAATTTGTTTACTATTGACACGCTTTATCACAATATTATCGATTGCATAAGCGGCGCGATTTCCACAAAACAACAGTCGTCAGCAGGGAAAGCAGGTGGTGGTCCTGCGGCGCAGTTGCGTTTCCTGTTTCCTTCCGCTCAGGGTTGAAGCCAGGCTGCGCGTCGCAGTAGGATCTCGTCCTCCACTTCCGGAAAACTTACACAATTCTTGTTTATTATCGATGCATCATGCAATAGCAAGAAATATAAACCTTTGGATAAATTTGATCTTTTAATTACTGGTTATTCCCAATAATATACAGAAAATTGGACTTTACTTTTGAAATTTACAACATAAATGAATGAATTATTTCGTTAACGTAATTTCATTCTCTTTCTTTTCCATCTAATTTTGTATCAATGAACATAAATAATTTACGTAATCGATTATTCTCAATGATTGCGTGCTGTAAGAGCATTTTCTATTTATAGCTTGAAATAATTACCTTTTCCCATTATAATTCATGACTTTCCATATGTTTCGTATCTATTATTGTATTTTGTTTATAAATTTCATTCAATGTTATTTTCCATTTGGACGTTGAATATCTACTTGTTTCTTGCAGACTTTTGCAGGTTTTTCCGAAACCTTTGAATAATATACGTATTCGGATAATCTAAAAGCATTATTAAAACAATTTGCATTGCAAATTTAATTAGAGAATCAAGCTTTGCAATGATTAAAAATATAATAACTTAATTATTATTATAAACATTGATCGAAAAGCAAAAATATAGAATAGTGATAAAACAGAACGTGAGGTTTATAAGAGTTGTTACGATTTGTCATTTTTAATTATTGACCGCAATATATGTTATTTCCAAACCTTTTTTTTCCTGTTCTGTTTTATCAATGTTCTTTTATTAGTTCTAAGATTTAGTGAACTGTGTTCTCATTGATAAAATACAGAAAATAACATCTTTAGAATAAGCATTGTAAGAAATATCTCTTAGTTACATATAAAGTGCACCACAGGAAGTGTTAATCTAATCTTTAAGGTAGATTATAGTAGTGTGTATCTACTTTGTACTATACTTTCATTCATATTTATCTAATTCGAAGGACGTGTGTCCATTTGTTCATTTTTTACTTCTCTAATCTGTAACCTTAGGATAATTTCCATAATCATTAATAATTTACGTACTGTGGAAATTTCAAAGTTTACAGTAACGCTTTGTGGTTTGCGTCATTCCAGAAAACTACAATTCATTCAATATAATTTACTCGTATATATTAAAAGTCTTTATTCATTTTTGAATGAATTTAATTGCAAATTAAACCGTTTTTAACTG
This sequence comes from Nicrophorus orbicollis, assembly GCA_018845635.1. Lineage (NCBI taxonomy): Eukaryota > Metazoa > Arthropoda > Insecta > Coleoptera > Silphidae > Nicrophorus > Nicrophorus orbicollis. Next base: position 1,946 of record JAFMTC010001674.1, on the reverse strand, counting down.
ATATTGTTTCATGACATGTTGATTTATAGTAATTTTCCATTAAAATTATGTTGCTTATCCTTGTTCTAATTGAACAAAAATAAATAAAATTTCAGATAGCAATTCTAATGTAAATTTACATCTGTTATATGGCATTGATTTTTTTAGATAAATTCCACTAATATTTTTAGTTGAAAGTCCTCGTGTATCCTTTTTGTTTTGTTATGCAATAGGAGCGTCAATATTTCTTAATCTTTACGATATCATCACAAAATGTTGTTATTTTTTCTATATAATATTTGAGATAAAAACGTGATATAAAATTGTTTCATATAAGATGACTAATTCCTGTCTTAATATTTCTTTAAATATTAGTAATTACATGAAAATACACGGGATTATAACTAATTATTGAACAAAGAAATTGTTATATTTTAATTTGGAATTGCAAGAAAGTTAGTGAAGAAAGACGTAATTTAAATGTTTCGGTTCTTAAATTGAATAATAATATTACTAATTAAATAATGAAACAATTAAGATTTAATAATAATATATATTCTTTGTAATTTATTTGGAAAATGTTATTTGTACTTTGAAAAATTGCGTTAAGAATTATTATGTCTTTTGTAATTGGAATATTTCTTAATAATAAATGATGATAACAAGATGGGAAAAGGGTAATTACAAACTGTGTAATGATCGTATGGAAAATTTCCGTGAAGGATTTACGGAGATTAGAAGTGTTAATGAACCGAATCGTCGATAAGCGAAACTTATTGAATAGAGTTATCAATTATTCAAAGGCAAGTTTTGCCGATAAATGCAATGAAATCCTTAAAACTTCTTCGATTTATAATTATTTTTACTGTTGTTTTGTTTTCCGTTGCAACTATATTTATCTTCAATTGGCAATTATTGAATCGTTCTTCGCGTCCTTCGTTTTGCGCCCGTGTCTCTTGCACACATATAATTGCTAAGCAAGGACAAACAGGAGCAACATACACATTTTTCAGTCTTATACCTAATTGTATGGGGACATTTGCATTACAAATTGTTTAAGCTTACGTTTGCGTCGCAGCAATTTCTCTATTTCGCACGCAATTGTTTCATTACTCTACACAATGCATATACATCCTTTTTAGAATAGTCCATTTACATCTTTATTAACCGATCAAGAACACATACTTAGTCCACTTAATAAAGTAAACGAATTATATTAGTTAATTCAACTAATTACGATTATGGATCATAAAGTATTTGGTAGGAAAACCCAATAAATTATTATAAAATATTATTTAACTTTTTATATATAATAAAAAAAAAAACTCATGAACAATGAATTCTATCTAATTATAGATGTGTGATTTAAGATCAATTTGGTAAACTGGTAAGACAAACAAGTAATGTTTATTATGTACAAATTATATAGTGGATATTACATATATTTTTCATCATGTAAACAGTACAAAATGTCGAAGGAGTAGGCTTAATTTAGATGTCTGAAAAATGATATAATACATATTAAAACTTCACAATAACAAAGATAATAAAATTTTAAATCAACATTTAGAAATCTGTACAATTTGACGACGATCTTCAACCACTAGAGAAATTGTGCACCATATACAAATATACTTCAATTCTTGCATTTTTATTATAAAACGAGTATAAAGTCTTCTCTTTTTAAATATAGTATTTTGTTGCTCAGCTACACGTCTATTGGTACGTCGAGAAAGAGAAGAAACTTATATCAAGCATAACTACGTAACAGTTACAAAAAAAATATAATGTAATTAAATTAGAATTATAACAAATATCTGTATCGTAAATTACCTTCAGACAATTTCCTTAATCAGTAGAAGAACAAAATCAATAATAAGAACACTAATATAAAATCAAAATAGAAACAACAAAAATTGGCCTAAAGGTGTGCCCTTCTTTCAAGATTGAACAGCGTGTGTGTTTGT